>CAJVQA010001854.1:0-23895 GCA_910591915.1 Cetraspora pellucida
AATAAAGATATAAGCAAGGCCTCACCTTAATACCAAAAAAAAAAAAATAAATAAACATATTTATATTGAACTATCAAACAAGTATAAAACTGGCTACATATCTAACTTTTCTATATTATCTATTTAAAAAGTCTGTTTGAAGTTTTCTTACTAGTTGTTATATCTAATATCCTTGCTTAGATGTTTTATTTAAACTCTTTGATCTGATTCTGATATTAACTTTACTAGATTACAGATCTGATCTTTTTGCTTTTAACTATAGAACTATAATCTTTAAACTATTTTTATTTTTAAGGTAAATTTATTAGAATGAACTATATTTCCTTTTACTACTAATCTGGTTTAATGCTATGGCTGAAACTAATACTTGCAATTAGAGTTATCTATTAAACTACTATTATTCTTGTAAAGTTTATCCAAATCCTAATACTCATCTTTTCTAACATCTTCTTCATCATTTTTTATTAATTGCTACTTAGAACTGATAAAACTTCTCAGATTACTAATTCAAATAGCTTGGTATAGTATACTTATATATTTTTTTCTTTAGCAATTCTGGCAGCCTAGTTGATGTATATGCTTTTTTTATATATCTGTTATCTAGTTTATCTACCAATTTTTTTAAAGATGGTTTATAGCTTTTATTGGTTCAACAGCATTATCAAAAGTTTGTATTACCTCTTTATTCAGGATTTTCAAGTGGGTTTTTATCTTTTTAGTTTCTTAGCCTTCTATACTTAATGGTCTTATTATAGGTTTGCATCAAAATAAATAAATTATATACAGTATATATATGTATAATAATAATAATAATATAAGATGTAGTAACCTAGTGAAGTGGTCAGGTTGTCAACTCTTCAAGTGATAGATTGAGTGTTTAAATTCTATCAATAGTAAAAATTTAAATAATTATCTATATAATATTTATATTATGGCAATTATTACTAATAATTGGGTTAGAATATCTGTAATTACAGTTATATCAGCATAACTGGCAGGTCATAGAACATTTGTGCAATACTGAAGTTATATGAAAAAATGCAAACTGATAACTAGGCAATGCAAACACTAGATAAATTCTTGTAGCTATGCAAATCTGTTAAAATTAGATAACAAAAAGTTTATTTGAAAAGACCTGAATAAAGAAGTAGTTGAATTTTTAACAGCATTACTGTAAAAGCTAGTTTAAGAAAATAAATACCAAGGTCTTAGTAATCAAACAGGCAAGAACCTCCAGGTTGAAAGTTTAGAAGTACCACCAACTAGGCTACTAAAATAAACTGAAGAAAAAGAATATTAGGCTAATCTAATATATCGATAAACTAGTTGTAGTTCTATATAAACTATTTGAATTAGGAGTTTAGCAAAATTTAGAAGTATATTAAAGTACTGAGTTTATGCTATAAAGTAGATACTAGGGTCTAAGTAAACTTTGCAAGGACATAGTAATTTAATAATTAAGCTCTGACCACAAGTGTTGGTTTTGCCATAGTAATATCTAGATCAGTTATAAAAATAGATACAGAAGGCTTTGGAGGTTTACTTTAAAGATAAATTAGTCCTAAGATTAAGATGATAATTTGGACATCTGGGTATAATTTAGTGAGTTAACACAGATTACAGGTTTAAAAGATTTAAAGTAGAACATCTAAGCAAGAGTGTTAGATATAGCAATTGGTAGAAAATCTTCAGCAAACTTCTTAAATAGGTAATATAAAAAAGTTATATATATAGCCAATTGTATGCTCTTTTGTAATAGTTTATAGAATTACATTATTAAGAAGTTATTAATAAAAGTCAAAAAACAAAAGAGGTCACCTTAACACCAAACAAAAAAAAATTTATTATTATTATTATATAAAAGTATAGCAACCTAGTGAAGTGGTCAGGTTGTTAACCTCTAAGTAGTAGGTTAGATGTTCAAATCTTATTAACAATAAAAATTTAAATAATCACCTATATAATATTTATATTATGACAACTGTTACTAACAATTAGGTTAAAATACTTGTAATAGCAGTCACACTAACATGACTGACAGGTCATAGGGCATTTGTGCAATGTTGAAGTTATACAGAAAAATGCAAACCAACAACTAGATAGTGCAAACACTAGATAAGTCCTTGTGGCTATATAAATTTGTTAAAATTAGGTAACAAGAAGTCTATTTGAAAAAATTTGAGTAAAGAGCTGGCTAAATCTTCAATAGTGCTACTGTAAAGGCTAGTCTAAATACCAAGGTCTTAGTAACCAGACAGGCAAGAATCTTTAAGTTAAAAGTCTTAGAGCTACCATCAATTAAGCCACTAGAATGAACTGGAGAAAAAGAATATTAGGCTAATCTAATATACTAATAAACTGGTTATAGTTCTATATAGACCATCTGGATTAAAAGTTTAATGAAATTCAGAGATATATTAAAGTATCAGAGTTATAATGTAAAGTAGATGTTCAAATCTAAGTAAACTCAACAAGAGTATAGTAGTTTAATGGTTAAGCTCTAATTGCAAGTATTGGTTCTGTTATAGTGATATTTAGATTAGTTATAAAAATAAGTACAAAAGGCTTTAAGAAGTTTACTTTAAGAATAAATTAGTCCTAAGATTGAAATGATAATTTGAGCATCTGAATATGACTCAGTAAGTTAATACAAATTACAGATTCAAAAGATTTAAAGTGAAACATTCAAGCAGAGATGTTAGATATAACAATTAATAAAAAACTTTTAGACAGACTTCATGAATAGGTAATATAGAAAAGTTACATATATAGCCAATTGTATGCTCTCCTGTAATAGTTTATAGAATCACATTACCAAAAGTCATTAATAAAAGTTAAAAGACCAAAGAGGTCACCTTAACATTAAAAAAAAATATATATTATATATATTAAATATTAATAAATATATATCAAATATTTTTAGTAAACATAAACATTAATTTTTTATTTTGATAATATTAAAGTATTAATTACAAATATCAAAAAAATATTTTATATACAAAAGTTTTAAAAATTAATACATATATTATTTAAGATGTTATAGATTAAATTAGTAATCAGATTTTTTACTAAAATTTATGCTATTATTAGTTGCAACTCATTGGAACATCTGATTTTAAATGATATTTTATTTGTATAATTACTTAAAGTATATTTACAGTTTTTATAATAAGAAACATAAAATTGATTTATTTGAGGCAATTGAAAAAATTATGAATATTTTTAATAATTCTAAAAAATATAGCTAAATTCAAATTTATTTAATATTAATTCAATATTATATAGAAAGGTTTATTATAGATTTTAATTTTTTTAATATGAAAATAAACTAGTAATTTTATTTATTAAAAGCAAAATACAACAACTAAAATTTTTTTAAAGGATAGTGAATCTAGTACAAACTTTGAAAATAATATAAATTTGTGTATTACAAACTTAGATCTGAACTATATATTTTAATTCTGTATTTTAAGCAGCTTTTGTTGCAGCATATAAAAAGTTTGATAAGCATTTTTTATATTATTCTTTTTGTTTTCTTTTTACTGCAATACAAATTTTTAATTCTCATTTTATTAAATTAGTTACTATTTTTTTTTTCTCCTTTAACAATCTTGCTGAGATTATTGTTATGTTTTATATTTTAAACTAATGTTTTTAATATTCTCAGTCACTAGACCTTAATCTTTCTCAGTCTATGCTTTAAACTTTTTAAAAGTGATTTGTCACACTAATTCTTGCTGAAATTGAAGAGCTTTGCCAGATTCTGTCTAGAACCAGCAATTATTATAAGTTATGTAGTATCAATCATTATCAGACTTTCAGTCTTATATTATGTCTTATAACTTTGATTATTTCAAATTAGGCTCTAACTCATGTTTATCATCAGGTGGCTTCTTAATTATAGGTCACTTGCCTTTTCTAGAAATAAGTCTATCTGATAATGTTTTGGGTTCTTAGTGCCATAGTGTTGCAGTTTCCTATTTTAGAAATGCATCTTTACAATTGCTGTTACTAGGATTTGAACCAGCAACCTTGCAATTTGTGACCTTGAGCATAACTACTATGCTATTGACTCTAGAGGTCTAAATTAAATTAGTTACTATTAATTATAATATTTAAAATTATTCAGATCAAATTTCTGAACTTAATGATTTATCAAATACTTTATTACAAAAATGGGCTCTTTATTGTAATTTAAATTTGACTTTAATTGAATTTAATAATTTGAAAAAATTTTGAAATAAAATATCTTTTTACTTCTGATTTTAAATAGTATAGCTTTAAATTATATTTAATTACCTATTTCTTTATATGCTATAAAGAGAATTTTTTTAGTTTATAATAATTTTTTAGAAGATGATTAACAAAATTTAAGTAAAGATTTATTGAAAATATTAATATGCTATATTTTAATTAATAAAAATAATAAAGTCTAATATTCAAAATTTTCTAAATTTTTAATTTTTTATCCAAATTTTATTCAAATATAAGTTAATATTCAAATAAAGATTTATGATTTTATATTCAATTTTTAACGATCTCTAATTTATTTCTTTTTTATAGTTACTTTTTATGTTTATTATATCATCTACTAGTACATCTCCTCTTTATTTCTGGTATATTTACTACTTCTCTCATATTGAGTGCCAACTTTTTATATTAAGAAACTTTTTTTTGAAAACTTTTTTATACACTAATCTTCTATTTATATAAACTTAGCTACAGAGCTTTATATATATTTATATGCTTCTGTAGATTACAGAGTTTTTTGTTTTTAGCTAGAATTAAACTGTTAATCTTATCTGTAGAGAGCAAAGTGTCTAGACTACAGGCTATAAGTCTCTAATCTTCTAAACTTTTATTTTTTTAATATTAATGATAAGGCTATGTTTTTATTTTTATTAAATATTTAATTAAGATTTTATATAAAGTACAATTCTGCTTTTAAAATATTATAAAAAGAATAAAAGCTTAGACTAATTTATCTGCAATCTAAACCAATTAAAGTGACTAAGACTCATCTAGATTTGAATATTAGTAATTATATATAGAAGATTAATTTAATATTTAATCTATTAAATATATCAGAAGTTTATTTTTAAAGTAATAGAATTAAGTAGAAGAGAATATAATAAGTATAAGACAGCATTTAAAAGTATATTATATTTAAAAATTTAAGTTATAAATCTTAAGATACAATATGAAATTCAGATTTTATAATAGATTTGTTGATTAAGATGAAGTAAAAATTTAAAAATAGGAGTAATATAAATTATTTGTTATATGATTTTTCTAGTAAATAAAATTTTATATATAAAAAATATATATATTACTAACAAAACTTTTTAGTATTCTATTCAATTGTTACCAAAATTTAATAGTATATAAATCTAAATTTTCTAATTATTTTAATAAATTTTTATAATTTATTTTATTTAAAAAAAATTACTTTATATATTACTAAGTTTTTCTAGATTAGCTTATAAGTTTTCTAGATTGCACAAGATTTATATAAAAAATTTGTATAATATAAACAAAATTTTATATATAAATCATATGATATTATATGATTTGTCATTAGTTTTATATGAAAAATGACTATATTATCTTTATTCTTAATAACAAGTATTGTAGCTACTTTTTTAAATAACAAACTTGCAACAATATTAATAAGTTTATTTAGTATTAGACCTGTTAGAGTTAAAAAGATTAAGAGTAAATCTAATATACTGTGAATAGTTATACTACTTAACAGCTTGATTTGGTTATATAAATTAGTTATAGTATTAGAAGTAATGTTAAGTGTTTTAGTAATTAAAATATATTGTAATAAAATGTTTATAAGACTATATAGCAATTGATTAAATAGATAAGTTGTCCAGTAAAGGTAAGAACTGATTTGATAACATTGGTAACAAATAGGTGAGTATGAGTAATATCATTTGTGTAAAATGTATAGAATAGAAAGATCATCTAGTAGAATTTTAATTCTAAAGATTTAGAAATAAAGAATTAAAAGCTATATAAGAAGTTTGAGATTTTTTAATTGTTATTAATATATAGCCAGATAGTTTGCTAATTAACTTGGTTAAGAATTTTGTATCATTTTTAAAAACAGTTTTGTATAATTTATAATGTATAAATATATGCATAACATATTGTACAGATACTATAATAAATAGATAATTCTAAAGGGAAGTTTTTAAAGTTTAAAGTATATACAAGATTGTAAATATTATAAAACATAAAGGTAAAATATAACAAATTGTAATAACTATATGCAAGTTGATCTACAAAGTTGTACTAATTATTCTGGTAAGCAGTAACTTTGTAAAAAATAATATAGATATTATATGATTTGACAAAGTTAATAAGCATATTCTATAATGAAAAATATAATATATATACTGTATATAAGATAGAGTATAAGTTGAGTTTAAAAGACTGTAATATTTAGAGATTACAGACTGTAAGTCAGTATATATATGTATAGTACAGTTTTTAGAAGCAGTAATAAGAGCTAATAAGATAGCAGTGATCTTAGTCTTAAATAAGCAAAACTAGTATTTTGTTTGGGCTTAAAAATATACAATATATTGTTGTTTAAAATTTGAGCTTATCTGATGCCTATAGAGCATTGTGAGATACTCAAATTAATAACAGAGCCATCTGTATAAAAGTGAAGTTTTGATAATTATGCATTGTAGTTAATGATTTGTTAAAGATTGTTTGTTAAAATACTAGGTTCAAATTTAATTAAAATTAAGTATATTGTAATATTGATATTAGGAGGTTAGTAATTTGAATAGGGTGTTGAATTGCAATGAAGTATATAAAATTAAGATAATTAGCATTAAAGTTAAAGGTTTTGTTGTATGTATTAACTCAATCAAAAAATTTAGAAAAGAGGTTAATATGAAGATTGATTGTATATTTATTGGCAATTGTATAAGAGTTGAGAAAGCAATCTGAGCATACTTGTGATTAAATAAATGAAAATAAATATAGACAAGTAAATTGTTGTTCTATGTAGCATTGCTAGTAATAATAAGGATGGTTCTTAAAAAAAAAAGTTGTCTTCTAGTTTTGCCAATAATAATTTGATTATCAAATACTGTAATAAACCATGGTTTTTTTATAAAGAAAAGTGTCTAGTTGAATAACTATAATAGTTTGTATTAGGTAAGTGTAAATATTGATAAAAAGTATGATTGTATAAATAGCTTATAGTTTGATCTTCTAAATAATTAAACCAAAGTAGTTGTTTGCTTTTGAAATTTTGTTTAAATGTGTTTCTAATCTAAAAAACATGAGTTGTCAAATGTAGTTAGTTGATCTAAGTAAAGAATGTAATAATATCTAAGTTGTTTTTTAAAAGTTGAGTATTTTGGATATGATAAAAGTAGTGATTCAAGTGAAATAAATTTTTCTTGAACAATATATAGGATATTGTATAATAGGTTAGATGCAAATGTAATACCAAAATGTTTAAAAAGTTAAATAATTTTAAAGTTAATAGTATGTTTGTTAGGCTCATTAATAATAGGATTGTTATATATCAGAATATTAGTAGATAACTACAGGTTGTTTTGAAGTTACTAAAGCCTAATATAAGTACTTATTTTTAATAAATCAAAAGAATTAAGTCTCTTGATAAAATTTTTAATATAATGTTGTAATTGAATATCCTATATATTACAGATATTATATAGCTAAGAGTGAAGTAATATGTTGGTAGTAATTGTGTAACTAAGTTTGGGTTTGTTTTTTACAAGTTCTATATGACTTGTAAGAATTTTGTTATATATATATTGATTAAGAACAATATTATAAAGACAGTATTTGATTGTAGGAATAATAATAGTATTAATAATATAACATGTACAGTAGCTAACAAAAGTAATGCCTGATTTTTGATCAAAAAATAAAATTTTTATTTATTTAATTTTGGCCACAAATACATCTAATTTTTTTTTTATATTTATTTAATACTTCACTGAGTGACCTTCTACACTTGTGATAGTATCAATTCTTCATGTCATTGAGTCTGCAACTACACAAAGAACCAATGTATCCAAATTTGATCATGCTTCTTGTAAAGCTATTTTAAGGTCAGATTTATTCTTCAGGAAGTCATCATAGTTCTGAATATTGTCCTTTATGATCTTTCAAATATTTTTTATAGAGTTAAGGTCAGGAGATCATGAAGGCTAATTCATGTAATCAATGTTGTTCAAATTTAGCCAATTTGACACCTTATAAATCAGAGCATTGTTATGCTAGAAAATCAGATAAAGAATGTTTAACAAACAGACTGCAGCTAAAAACAGTATAAGATAGTCATTTAACACCTTGGTATAAATGTTTTTATTAATTTTTTGCTTGGGACCTTTGTAATCATCAAAAAATACTATAGGACTTTTGATGTTATCTATAAAACATTATCAAGACTTTTCTACTTCTAAAATTTGGTTGCAAATACTCATGTTTGTATCTCTTATCCACACAACACTATACACGAACTTGGCAGAATTGTTTACCTACTTCTATACTCATTTTATTTGAAAAAATGATATATTTTCAATAGTAAGCATCCTTATTTTTATGTTGATTACATCATTTCATATGTTCTTCTATATTGCTACTTGACAAAAAAGGTTTTAAGGCAGTGATGCAAGAATGAAGTCCAATGTTGTGTAAGATCCTAGCTACAGTCTGCACACTGCATTGAAGGTTTAAATCCTTTACAATTTTGAGCAGTGACACACATCTTTTCTTCAATGCTTTTTTTACTATAGTAGTCTTTTCTTGCTTCTTTAGAGTGGAAGACATCCAGACCAAGGTAAATTCTTAATTTTTTTAGTCCTCCTGTATTTTTGTAAAAACCTTTGGACTGTTATTGGGTTACACTTAATCTTGTGAGCAACTTGTTCTGCACTCATTATCTTGATATAAGCAAGAATCATTCATTTCTCTTTTTCAGTCATTTGTTTACACAGTATTTTTATAAAAAAAAATTTTTTTTGCATATGCTTGGTTCTTTTGATGTCAAGGAAGCAAAAAATAAAAAAAAATTTGCTCAAAAATTTGTAAGAATAGAGTATGCATAGCTCTTTTATTTGCTCATGTGTGATAATCTGCAAATCAGGCATTACTTTTATTAGCTACTGTATGTGTATTAGTAATTTGATTAGTACTTGCAATTTTAACAAAATGTAATGATTTTGCAGTAATAAGTTTAGTTTGTTTAGCTTGTTTGTTATTAAGTATAAACCAGCATCTAAGAAATTTAAATAGTTCATTTGGTAGATAAAGGTTGAGAGGATAATTGTTATTTATAATAGAGGTATAGTTGATTTGTATATTAGCTATATTAAAGAATAATTCAGCTGTAAAAAGATTTGTAATAGTTCTTGTTATAAGAATGTGATTCAAAGAGTATTATTTATATAGGCAAAAACTGAGCAATATAAGCTAAGCTTGTTGTGTATTTAATAATTTAGATTAGTTAGCCAAGAAACTTATATAGTATAACTTTTGAAGTTGTTATAAATATATAAGATAAGTAGATTATAGTAGATTCTTTATAAAAAAAAAGTAATAGTTTCACTCTGATCAATATTATTGTATACAGAATATGCTAAAGTAAGTTTAAAATTTGTAATAATATGATTTTATCAATCATAAAGAATGTTATTAATAGCATTTATTATAGAGTAAGAAAGGGCAAGCATTGTAAAAATTTTTAAAGAAAAGTAAGATTAACCAAGTCATATGCTTTACTTATATTTTAAAATAAAAGCCAAATTGGTTTGTTGTTGCATGATGCATCTTCAATAAGGTTATTAAGTATGTAAATTGGTATAAATATGCTGTTGTTAGATAAAGCCATATAATTGTATAGTGAAAGTATTAGATGTTGAGAAAACACAATACTGATTCTAGTAGTAATAATTTTGTATAGACTTTTTAAATATGTTTGATAAGACTAATAGAACAAGTAAGACTTAAATTACTATTAAATATATTACTACTGTGTTTTTATTATTTGAAAATTTGATTTGAATTAAAACAATAGTTGAATAGAGCTGTAACAGCTTTAATACAGATAGTATTTGCATGTTTAAGCATTTCATAGCTAATGCCTGTAGGTCTATAGGCTTTTTTATTAAGAAGTTTTGACAAGATTTAAAAAACTTCTTCTTTTGTAATAGAAGAGTTAAGGAAGTTATACTATTAGATATTGATATATAGTTGTAGTTGACAATATATATGCTAGAAGCTGTTAAACAGTGCTTGATCAATTGGTTAATATACAGTTCAATTATAAAAGTGAGATTGTATATATTGTTTTATAAGTTTGGAATCTGTAATGAGTTGGTCAGAAAGTTTAATATTAAAAAAGTAAATAGAAGCTTTGTATCTATTAAGAATACTATTAATAACTTGTTTAGAATGTGTTGAAAGTGTTTTACATCTTTTTTCAATTGTTTGTTAGATTTGTTGACAAAGTAATAATAAGTTTTCTGTATGATAAATATAATATAATTGTTTTCAGATATCTTGTACATGTTGGATTCATGCATGAATTTAAGAATAATTATCTAGATCAAGAGTTTAAAGGTCACAATAGGATCTATTATTAATAATCTTAATCTTAGAGTTTATCATATTTATGTTGAGGTTATTGTAGATGTTTTTAACAATTTTTATTAAATGTTCAAGCTTTTTAAATGATGTATAAAGTAAGAGAAATATTGATGGTTGTAGCTATGTTTACAGGTTTTTTTGTTAGAAATAAAGTGTATTGCAATATTAATTATTAAATGTTCAATCTTATGCTAAGTGGTTTTAATGCTTTCATTAGTTTGATATTAAGTAATATATTGTGAAAACTGAGATTGTAAGAAAGAAGATCAGAAAATTCTGTCTATTTATTAGTCAATATAGCTTTATAGTTAAAGATTTTGTAACTAATAACAGTATAATAATGTGGAGGTTTGCTATATGCATTAGTAAAAGTCTAGTTAGATATGAGAATAAATAGGTTACTAAGTCTTAAAGTATTGCTATCATTAAGTTTATATGAGAGAAAGAATTAAATATTGAATAAATCAGTTCAGATATAGTTGATGCAGCTGTGATTAGTATTATTTAACTATATAAAATGCTTGTTGTTAATATGTGTACTAAGATCAAATATATTGGATTAGTATAAATAATTAATAAGCTTAAATTTAGATAATAAGCTACAGACATCATCATATATATTAAAGTCTTCAAGTATTATTGTATAAAGATTGTATTAGAAAGCTTGTTGAATTTATGTAATAATAGTATTTTATGTATTGTTATATTTTTGCATATCAGTAGAAGAGAGATAGACAGCTATAATTTAGAATTTAATTTCACTTTTAAAAAGAAGATCTAAAGCAATTACTCTATTAGGAAGTGTTTAGCAGTTGTGTATATATAGTTGTAAGTGCTTTTGAATTATAATAGCATACTTTCTGCTAAGCTTTCTGAGTTGGCCCAGAAGTAAATAAATAGGTTGTTATTATAGAATTGAAAATTAATGTTATTAACAATTTTGGTTTCAGTAATACAAAAAAAATAAATATTATTGTAAAGACAATAATTTTGTTAGGCTTTTTTTTTAGTTACTGTATTATAACCTTTAACATTGTATATATAAATGTTTAAATAAAGGTCATGTAAAGGTTGTATAGATATAGATACTTGTGATGTAATATGACTGTTAAGAAATAAATCAGGTAGAATAAAAGTAAAATTAGAAGAATTTGATCTGAAAGAAAGAAGATAAAGATGAATAACAGTATGCTTAGATAAGAGAGAGTTATTTGAAAAATATATATGAGTTTTATGATAAATATTGCTAACAAAAAAAGTAATGCTAGAGATAGTATTATTGTAATTATATTTGTTAATATATTGTATAAAAGACTAAATAGTTTAGCTATAATGAAGAAATAGTAAGTTGTAATGAAGAAGAAATTTATTAAAATATATATAAAAATCATAAGGGCTTAAAGATAATAAAAATGATCTTTTTAGATTGTTTTCTACAGAGTTGATCACTATATGCTCAGCTCTTATAGCTATGCAAGTTACTATAGTTTGTTTTGTATATTAGATCTGATCATTATAATCTTGGCTTTTCATATACTTTTAAACTTATTTTTAAAAAATAATAATTTAATAATTATATTAAAATTATTATTTTTAATAAAAAATTTGCTTAAAAGAGAAATTAATAGATTGTATATATAATTCTTATTTGAATTAGAAAATATAAAATTTAATTAAGAAAATAATTTATAAAAATTAAAATTTTAGTTAATCTTAATAGCTTAATAGTACAAACTAAAAATCTATAATAGATTTTGCAACTTAGTCTAGTTTACAAATTTTTATAGATTAGGCTAGGTCTGAAAAAAAATTTTATAATTGCAAGTTAGACCAGACTAAAAAATTTACAAAATTTAATAATAAATTTTGCAAGCTGAGTCAGGTTGAACTAAACTAAAAAAAAATTTAATATATGCAAACTAGGTTAAACCAAATTAATAAAAAAATTTTAATTCTAAATATGACCTAGACTGAGTTTTAAAAATAAGCAATTTGCAAGTTTTTAATATAAGCTGCTAACTTTTTATAAATAAGAATAATAGTTTGAATTAGATGAAAAACAAAATTTAAAGATTTTTAACTTTGTAATCTAAAATAAGAGTTAAATTAAATACAAAGTTCTGTAAAAGTTTTAAGATAAAGTAAAAAACTAGATCAGAAATTTTTTAAAAAAGATCAACTATATAAAAAAAATCATTATAGTATTACAGAAAAATTAATTATATAAAATATTATGCAAATAAGTTTTCAGAAAATAAAACAATACTAATATTCTTGTATTTAACTTGTAGAATACTTGATTAGAAAAGTAATACAAATATAACTAAAACTATAATAATAAATAATACAGAATATACAAAAAGTTCTGTAACAAAAAATTAGTATATTAAAATAAGTACTTGTGACTTAGAATTTTATTAATAATATGTTACCATTTAATAATTGCATTATAATAGCTATAAAAGTCAATTATAAGAAAAGTATATAAATAGTTACTTATATAACTTTAGTTATTGTTTAATGTAAATAATTTATTTAAAGGTTTTATATAATTATTATACTTAAAACTACTTGTAAGATTTTTATTTAAATATTTTAGTTTCTGTATTCATCTATCTACTTATTCTATTAAGTATTCTAGTTATTATTAGTACAAATATGCTATAGTTACTAAGTTTTTAAAACAACTTATTTATATAAAAAATTTTTGACTTTGTATTAAATTTATTTAAGTTTTTTATATTTTAATTTTTAGTTAATCTAATATTTTTGTTATAACTAAGATTAATACTTACAATTAGAACTAACTATTAAATCACTATACTTTTGTAAAGTTTATACAACTTTAATATCTTCTTTACAATCTTACTAGGACTTTATATATTCTTATAAGTTCTTTTATACTATTAATCTAATTAGCTTGCATAATATAATTTTATAACTAGATTAACTAATAGCCAAATTGGTAGATTCTTTTTATTTAGAGGTTTTTATCTATACAAGTTATCTATCTTAGATTTTTTTTTAAATTAAGATTTTTTACAGATAATATTGTTAAAAATTATATTACTTTTCTATTTAAGATTTTTAAATAGAACTTCTTATTTAATATATATTTTTTAAATTTATTTGTATTATATTATATATTTTTAAAATTAGATTTAATATAATTAGAATTACAAGATTATAATTCTAAATACTTCATCTAAATTGCTAAAATCTAGTTTTTTATTATAGTTTATATTTTTTAGATTTATTTTTATAATTTTGCACACTTCTAAAATTAGTCTTAATACAACTAGAATTATAGAATTATAATCTTAAATATTTTTTTTAAATTATTAGATTAAGACTATTTTTTTAAAATTCTGTTGCTAATAGAATTTGAACTTTGAACCTACTGTTTAAAAAATAACAAACTAATTATTACACTAGGATTACTATTTTTTAATACTATAAATCTTAAAAAAACAAACTTAATAATTATATATTATTATTATTATTAATTTATTTTTTATTTTTTTTTAATATTAAGATGAGTACTTGCTATTTAGGTTTTTATTGATAATATGTTTCAGCTTTGTGATTATATTATTGCAATAGCTACAGAAAGCAACTATTGAAAAAGTATACAACTAGCCACTTGTACAACTTTAGTTATTGTCTAATTTAAATAGTCTGTCTAAAGTTTTTACACTAGTTGTTATATCTAGAACCTACTTGTAGATCCTTTATTTAAACAATCTAGTTCCTGTATCTACATATCTACCTATTCTACCAATTGTTTCAGTTTTCACTAATGTATATTTATTATAGTTACTAGATTTTTAAAGTGGTTCACTCATATGAAGAATCTTTAACTTTGTACTAAATCTATTAGAGTCTTTAGTTACTCAATTTCTAGCTAATCTGATATCACTATAACTGAAACTAACACTTGCAGTCAGGATAAACTTTAAACTGCTATACTCTTGTAAAGTTTATACAACTTCAGCATTCCTCTTTACAACCTTACCAGTACCTTGTACACTTTTGCAAATCCTCCTATACTACCAATTCAATTAGCTCTATATGATATGACTTTATATCTGGTTCAACCAATAGCCAAGTTGACAGACCTCTTTATCTAGAGTTCTTGCCTATATAGGTTATTTGCTCTAGGTTTTCATCTCCAAATCAAGATTTTTATAAGTAATACTATTAAAGATCATATTATCTCTCTACTTGGGATTTTCAAACAAAGCTTCTTATAGAATATATATCTTTTAAATTTATTTATATGATATTGTATATTCTCAAAGTTAGTCTTGATACAACCCAAATTACAAGATTACAATCTCAGATACCTTATACAAGTTGCCAAAATAGGACCATTTTCAAATTTTTTACTACTAGTGAAAGTTGAACTTTGGACCTACTGCTTAAAGGATAACAACTTAATTACTACACTAGAATTACTATTTTCCTATTATTAATAATTTATATACTATTATAAAACAGATAATTATTATTATTTATTTATTTATTTTTTAACTTAAGCAGTTATACTAGTACTTTATTAAAATTCTTGAAATTACTATTGCAATTATATAAATATACCTAACAACTAAGCCTAGCATTACCTAGCTATCCTAATAGTATCTAAATGCAACCTGTTATATTACTTCAAACAGAAGTAAGCTGCTTGTCTAACTACTTAAAGTTCATAATGAAAAAGTCTTTCTGTTTCTATGACAAGCTCTAAAATTATCTTTCTGACTTTATTTTTAATTTGCTTTTTCTTCTTTTTTGCTTTTTTTTTTTTCTTTATTTTTTGCCTTTTTCTTTATACTTGAATTCTTTTTTTTCTTTTGAGTTTTTTTTTTATTTGCTAGTAATTTTTGTTCTTTTTTCCTATTTGTTAATTTTTTCACATCATGTTCTTCAGACTTGTTTATAAAAGATATTCTAGGCCATTTCTACTAAAGTATTCACAAATCATTATCTTGTTCTTGTATCTAGAAAACATGCTAAATTTTCTTTAGTTGTCTTTGAAATTAAACCCTTGATTAATGCTTTTCTCATTTCTATTTCTTCTGTTTTTGTTTTTTTAAATAGTACTATATACAATACATAAGATAAAACTTTAGTTTTTTCTTTTTCTTTTAATTCTTTCCATGCTGTTGCAATAAATACTTTCTATATTCTCTTCTAAAGACTTGTTTGTTCCTTGCATGTTACCAAATGTTCTTGTGTTTCTTTGATTTTGTCTTTATATACTTGACATTCTGTATTTTTATATATAGTAAATCTAGTCTTCTTCTGTTAAATTTCTCTAATATTAAAAGTTTGTCCAATACATACTTTATAAAAGTGCTTATTCTTATACTGCTCTTTTTTGTTATACAGTATATTTCAGAAATATTCTTAGTTATAAATTATTTCTTTTGTTACTGGTTCTAGGCTCTTGATCACTGTTGTTCTTTTCTACTTTGCACCTAGTCTGGTATTTGTTATTAGCTTACATAAAAGGCTTGTTGACATGTCTATTTATTTGTTTTTTTACTTTAAGTAATACTCTATTTCTTTGCAACTAACTTCTTCTATATATATTATCTTTCTGCTTATTGTTTCTTTTTTTACAAAGCATTAAGCTTTATCATTCTATTTGTCTTTGTTATAGCTTTTTATCTTAAACTATTCTATTCATATATTTTTTGTTCTAACTAGGTCAATTATTTTCACTATCCAAAAAGTGTTTTTTCTTTTAAGAATTTTATTTCTATTTATACATTCTAACTCTTTGCTAATGTTTCTAATTACAGCATTACTATTTATAAATATTTATAGTCTTTTTTCTTTTAGTATAGTTAAAATTGCTACCTATATTAATAATAACTCTGCTGCAATTGTTAATAAACATCCTTTTACACCTAATGTTATCTCTTCTTTAATTAATCTTGTGTTTCACTTATCTGCATTCATCTTATATTTATGTTTTTATCTATTG
The DNA here is from genome assembly GCA_910591915.1 of Cetraspora pellucida. Lineage (NCBI taxonomy): Eukaryota > Fungi > Glomeromycota > Glomeromycetes > Diversisporales > Gigasporaceae > Cetraspora > Cetraspora pellucida. The sequence continues at coordinate 16,640 of CAJVQA010001854.1, forward strand.
TTTTTTTTTTGTTTCATCTATTTGCTACATTATTTGTATATATTATATAATTGTTCTTGTTTTTTGATACATTTTTCTTTAAGATTTCTATTATTTCTTAAATAACATTCCCTTTAACTTTTGCTTTCTAACTAGCTCTATTTCTAGGTCCTCTGATATTCTTAGTTCTGTTAGCTTTTATTTATTTTTCTTCAACTTTTCTGTTTTTGTATATTTTGTTAGCTAGTCTGTTGCTGTCTTGATTATGTTGTTGCTTTTAACTATTAGTGTATTTGGAACTACTTTTATCTTGTTATTGATTCTTATCTACTATTAATAGCTGTTTTTTATTGTTTCTTCTTTACTTATACATCTATTGCATTTACTTATTTTAGTTGCTAAATCACTTTCTATACTTTGTATTTGCCAATGTTTTATTAGTATTTTCTTTCTTTTTTCTTAATTATTTTCTTAAATTGTCTGTCATCTTTTGCACTATATAAAATACTTTTTTTTCTTCTATCTTTTGCAAGACTTTCTCACTTAATCTTTATTTTTTATATATTATATTTATTTGTTCTAAAGTGTTTCTTAACCTTTTTGCTCTCTGGTTCATCAAGTATTTTTTTTTTATATTTTTGAACCATTTTGCTGTTTTATTTTTACTTGATTGTTTTTGGTAACTTTTAAATTGCTGCTATGTAATTAGTCTTTTATCCTTTGTATAAAGTAGTTAGTTTAAATATATTAGACCTAATTTATTTATTTTGATTTCATTTTTTTTTTACAGTTATGTTTTTAGTAATTCAACTATTTTGTAACTATAGCTACTCATTATCTATAGCTTACTTTCTGTACTTATACTTATTCTTAGCTTTTTTACTTTAACTATTGTCAAACAGACTAAATTTTTCTTTCAACATGTTCTATCTTCTAGCAGCTTTTTTAATCTCTATATGTTTTTAGTTAATTCTGCTTTTTGGCAACCTTGTGTTATTCTTAATTTTGTTAACTGTTCTAATTCATCTTTTTTGTTAAGCCTTGCTAATAACTCTTTTACTTGTTTCATTATTAATTCTTGTTACAATATTCTGCAGCTGCTCAGATCTTTGTATTTTATTATGCAGTTCTTCAATGTTCTTAATAAGCTGCTTTTTTGTTTTGCCAAGCATATCATTAGTTGATATACTTTATTTATCTTTTTTTTGATATTTTTGTTAATTGCAACATATAGCTTAACTTTGGTATTATTATCATATTGTTTATATATACTATTTGGCTTATTGTTATTTTCTTGTATTTAAGATCTCTTATTGTTTGACTTATTATTTCTTTTGCTTTTTTCTTAATTAGAACATTTTATATTCTGTTGTTTAGCCAGATTTTCAAAGAACAAACTATTTTGTTTCTTGGTTCCTCTATTATTTTACTTTCTTTAAATGTTATTTCTTTTTTCTTTTTTTAACTTTTCTATTCATTATTATCAACTTTGACTTAGTTTCATTTATCTTTATATCATTTATTTTAAAAGACTCTTCTGCTATTTTTAATGTTTCTAATAACTGTTTTTTGTTGTTTACAATTTATATCATATTATCTGTATATATAATTGCTACTTAATGATAGTTTGTGATATTGTTGTAATGCATTTTTTCTTCAGTTTTTTGCTTTACTATATAGCCTAATTTTTTGTCATTCTGTATTCTTTTTAGTAATAGGTTATAAAAAAGATATTATATTAGTAGTAATATTACTTTGATTTATTTTATCTTCTGTTGTTATTTTTTCTGTTAGGCTATAGACTATAATTATCTTAAGCTGTTTCTTATAAAAAAGATTCAATATATACTTGATTGTTTTCTCAGATATCTTGACTCTTTGTAAAGCTTATTCAAGACTTTTGAGTGAAACAGAATTAAAAGCCTTTTTTATATCTTGCAAAAGTATCTATAATTCTTTGTTTTTTTTTTTGTCTCTTTTATTAATATATTTAGAACATGTACTAGCTGTTCTGTTAAGTTTTTTGAAAGGCTTGCATAGTTTGGTCTCTTAAGTATTTTCTTTTTTATAAAAATTTTACTAAACCTTTTTGTTAACATCTTTGTTATGATTCTTTTAAATATCTCAATTAAGACTATTAGATGAAATGTTATTTAAACTATATTCTTATTTTATATCTTTTGGTATTGGATATATTTGTGTTATCTTCTACTTTATTGATATCTCTTCTGTCTCTAAGCATAGATTTGCATAAGCTCTAAACATCTCTTGTGCTTTCTTTTTTGCTTTTTTAATTAGAGTATAACTTATTCTTAATATTTCTGAAGCTGTTTTTGTTTTAAACTTTCTAATTATTTTATTTTATTCCTTTTTCTTAATTTTTTTTCAATTTTATTGTACTATCCTTCTTTAATATAATTCCAAGATTTATAGATTTTTTTTCAACTTTTTGATATTTCTTCTAACTTGATATTTCTTTTTCTAAATTGTTTCTTATAATGTTCTGCTGTGGCTTCTTTGACTAGCTTTGATTCTGTTGCTAGTTTTGTCTTTTTTACTGCTTGTTTAATTAATCTATCAAGTATTATTTTCTTGTATAGCTTGTTCAAAATGCTGACTATTATTTTTTCTTGATTTTTTTTGATTATTTTGCATCTTTTATTTATATTTTTTTCTATTTGTTTTCTTTGTTCTTGTTCTTATTCTTTGTTTTTTTTTTCAGAAAAATTCTTTGCCAACCTTTTATGTTCTCTAACTACACCTTAGATCATTGTTTTTAGATTTTTGGTAATTTTGCATCTACTTTTTTGTGTAGTACTTTAAGTTTTTTATTTACTTTATTTTTTTCTAGTTCTGTAACTTTTTGTTTTTTTTTCGTTTTTGCATATTTAACTAATCTTTGAAGCTCTACAATAGTCTTTTCCTGTTATTGGTTTTTTTGGCTATGCTTTCTGTTTGTTGCTATATTGTAAATCTTCTTCTTAGATATATGCTTATTTGCTGTTATTATAATTGCTTTTTTTATTACATCTCATATATTATTCATTTTTTGTGTTTTTCTTCTTGTTTCGTGTTTTTTCTTTTGAATATATTTTAATACTTTTTTGATTTTTAGTTATTTTTGTAATTCTTGTATATAATTTTCCTATTCTTTATCTTTTGTAATATCATACAGATATATTGTTCTTAATTGACTCTTTTTTTTAATATTTGTCTTGCTACTTTTCACTATCATATGCTTAACCTATATTTTTGCTATTCTATTTTGTATTACTTTCAGTAATTTTCTCTATATATTCAGTTAATTCTTGTTACTGTTTCTACATTTGACCATGTATATCTTTGCTTTGTTGAGTGCATTTCTCTGTATATATTATAAAAGTTTTGTTGTCTTATCTAATTAAATATTGGCAATCTTTTAAAACTTGCAGTTTGTAGATTCTGCTTATCTAATATATTGTTTACAGTATGATTAAAGCTATCTATTAGAACAACTTGCATTTGTTTTTCTTTTTTTATAATAGTTTTTATTATTTTTTGTTGAATAATTTTATCTAGCAGCCTGGTTAGTGATATCTCTTATCTGAGGTTTTTGTTTGCCTAATTTCTCCATATTGGTATTTATTTTCCAAGTCTAGCTTTTACAGTAGTACTGTCAAAGATCTATATTATTTCTTTATTCAAAATTTCCAAGTAAGCTTTAGCTTCTTAGTTTTATAAATTTACATAGCCCAAGAACTTATTTTAGGTTTGCACCACTCAGTACCAGTTTGCATTTTTCCATGTAACAGGTTATACAAATGCTTTAGACCTGCCAGTTATGCTAATGTGATCATAATTACAGGTATCCTATTGCAACTGATTAACAGAATATTATTGCTATAATACTATCTATATATTATATAGATAATTATTCAAATTTTACTGTCAGTAGGTTTTGAACTTACAACCTACTACTTGGGAGAATGACAACTTATCTATTTCACTAAGTTACTACATTTTATCTTTTCCAAATTTAACCTAACATGTTTTCTATATATATATTTTTCTTTTACTTATATATTGTTTAGTCTACTACTTTTAACTATGAGTGTTATTTTTTTTTCTGTTTTCTAATTCATAGTTTTGAAATCTTTTCTTTTCTAAGCTTTGTTTATATATATTTTATTTTTTTGTTTTTTTCTTTTTGCTTCTGTTATTTCTATATCTGGAGTTTGGCTGAATTTGTCTCAACTTTTTTTTCTTTCACCTACTAGGTTTTCTTTTTTTTTGTTTTTTTTTTATTTACTTAATATAATCAAAAGTTATTAAACATAATTGGTTTTAACTAAGCTGTTTTTATATCTTTCTCAGTTACAAATATAACTATAGCTATCCTTTTCTGGTTTCCATTTTTGTTTGATGAAATATAAACTGACTTCACTTCTTTACTTCTTAAACATTATATAAAAGTAAAACCTTCAAGATATTTTTAAGTAACTTTGTTAACTTTGTTATATATCTATTCTAATCTTTTCTTGTCTCATGGTCTTCTTTTTCTACTGTTACTTATATCAATTTATTATTATTAACTGTTATAGCCTATGAAATACCTCATTCATTTGTTTTTTCTATCTGCATTACTGCTAAGACTTTGTATTTAGATTTTTTAATTTTTACTATATGTAGTTTTTTAAATTTTCTACAGATATATTCTAACTTCTTTTTGTTTATATCTGTTGATAGATTCTATATCATTAGGTAATTTTTGTTTTTATACTTCTCTTCTGTTTTATATTAATCTTTATATAACTTTGCTTCATTCTTCTCTTGGTTTTGTTGTTTTCAATCTTGGTAGGTAGCTTTATTTTTGTTGATTTTCTTTGTTTAATCTTTTATGTTTTTCTTTTTTATCTTTTTTCTTGTCTTCTGATATCATTTTGTACCAGTTACTTTCTTTTCTACTAATTTTTTGTATTGTATCATTTTTGCCATATTTACAATCAAAGTTTACTTTTATTTATAAGTTTCTTTCTTAAAAACTTTTTTAATATCTTTGATATATGAGTTGTTCTTTAATACTTTTTAATAAATTTTATATGTTCTTTCTTTGTCTTTCTTAACATATTGTGTGCTGGTATATTGGCAATTAAGCTGTTGTTTTGGTTACAACTTCTTTTACTAGATGCCCAAATGTTTTTTTTCAGAAGTGCTCCAACTACATCAATTTCTCTTTCAAGTTCTAACTTTCTTATCACTTGTTTTTTTGCTATTTCTATTACTAGACCAAGTTCTAAATCTTTTCTATATGCTTTTTTGTTTTTCTGTTCTTGCTTTTTTGTTCTTTTATACTTATTTTGTAGGTAAATATATTTCTTTTTCTTGATTAATTCTACTTTTACAATTGCTATTTTCTGCAAGCTTTTTATATTGTTTTGTACTTTTTTTCTATTTATTTTCTTATTTTCAATTTTTTGTATTATTTTATATACTTTTTTTTGATCTTTATTTGCTATCATTAATTGCTATTGTACTTTTTTTTTATCTTGCATTTGTCTTGCTACTAGTTCTTTTATTAACTTATTTTTATTCTGTTTAATAATTTTAATCTTTCTTTTTGGCTATTCTTTTTCTGCTTGTATAATTATTTTTCTTGTTATATAAAGCAACCTTTATTGAATTTTGTTCTGTTAACATTATAACAATTATATCTTTTCTATTTGGTATCATATAAACTTTATTTGCTTAATTGAAGAATATTTTGTTATATATACTATTTACTATTATGTATGCTTTTTTAATATAGATTGATATTAGACTTTTTTTTGACTTTGTGTAATATTCATTTTCTTGGCTTGTTATTAGTATTTTCTGTTTATTGCTTGCTTGTTTTAGAATCTTCTTCATTTTGTACTAATTACTATTCTAATTAAATTTATATATATATCTATCTAAACATGTATTTGTTTTGTTTATGTATTTACATATTGCTATGATCAACAGATTTATGTTTTCAGATCACAGTAAATTCTTTAAATTAACTTTTTAAGTTTTAACTAAAGTATTTTTTGCTTCTATCTTTATTATTAAGTAACTTAGATGCCTGCTCTTAACCTTGTTATACTTTCTGCACAAACTTTATCTTTTTTCTTAAGTCTGAAAGTTAGTTTAAACAGCCATTTTTGAAAAACTTTTCAAAATTACTTTTGTTATTTTTATGTACAAGTGATTAGCAGAAAGATTATATATATATATTTAATAATTATTATTTTATTATTATTACTATTATTTATTATTATAAGTATTAGTTTATAGTAACACATCACCATAATAACTCTTATGTTCAACTATTTAGATTATATAAAAAAGCATTAAAACAATAATAAAATTTAAAATTTTTTTAAAACTTATTTAATTATATTTTAATAACTACTTATTCAAATTTAATAAAAAATTTTTTATTTAAATTCTATAAATTTTTATAATTCAAATAAAAAAATTTATTAAATTTAATTAAGTAGTTGTTAAAATATATTAAATTAAAGTTTACTAAATTTTTAAAATAACTTAAAAAAAAAATTAAATTAAAATTTTTAACAAAACTTTGATCAAATTTAGTAAATCTTTTTTTATTTACATTTTACAAATTTGTAAAATTTAAATAAAAAAAATTTATCAAATTTAATCAAATAGTTGTTAGAATATTTTAAAAGAAATTAATTTTCCAAAATTAAAACATCTATTATATTATATTTGTATAAAAATTTTTATCACAATTTTGATTAATAATATTTTAACTAAATCAAATTTAATAAAAATTTTTTATTTGATTCTATAGATCTGTAAAATTTAAATAAAAAAATTTTTATTGAATTTGATTAAATAGTTACTAAGATATCTTTAATTAAATTTTTTTTAAATTTTAAAAATATTTATTATAAAAAATGTTTCAAATTTTTTATTATAACTTTGATCAAAAATATTTTAATAATGAGTTAATTAATTTTAATGAAAATTTTTTATTTGAATTCTACAGATCTGTAAAATTTAAATAAAAAAATTTTATCAAATTTGATCAAGTAGTTACTGAGATATCTTTAATCAAAATTATTTTTTTAAATTTTAAAATATTTATCATATAATACTGTAATAAAATTTACTAAAAACTATCAAGCTGTAGCAAATTTTAAAGTGTTGAGTGTTGAGTAAAAGATCTTTTATTTAAAGAAAAATAAAATAAATAAAAATAACTAAAAATAAAGAATAAATATTTAAAAATAGAATTTAAATTCAATAGC
>CAJVQA010001855.1:0-23894 GCA_910591915.1 Cetraspora pellucida
AGCGACTAAGCGATTACTAATCAACCAGAATGTTCCGGCAACTTCTACTAATAATAATAATACAACAATAAAATAACGAATACTAAATAATAATAATATAATAATAATAATAATAACTAATAATAAATCGTTCTATAACAGTATATAAAGAAATGTATAACTGATATTGCATAAAACTTTGGTGCAAACCCATGATAAGATCACTAGGTATAGAAAACTAAGGAACCAAGATAACAGAAACCCACTTGAAAATTCTTAAGTAAAAAGGTAGCATGAACTTTCAATGATACCATTAGACCAATTGAAGCCTATAAAACACTTTTATAAGAACTGAAGATTAAACTGGACATCAAATATATATAAAAGAGCATATAACCAACCAGGCTGCTGAATTCATTAGAGAAAAAGAATATAGAAGTATATCATACTAGACTATCTGAATTGGTAGTCTGGAAAAGACTTCTAGTTCTAAGTTGCAGCTAGTAGAGAATGATGAAAAGATTCCAGAAAGTTAGATACTGAGGTTCTAGTAAACTTTACAAAAATAGAAATAGTGTAATGTAGCAATTAAACAGATAACTTCTGTAACTGCAAGTATTAAATAACTATAGCATGTTGTATAAAACTAGGTTTGTATATATATGATATAAAGGCTTTAGTAAGTTTTCTGTTAAAAATAAAGTAGTCCTAAAGGTAATAACCAGCATTAGAAACTTGAATAGGTGTAGCCTTAAGATGTTCTTATAATACAAGAAGGATTGTATATACAGAGGGTTTAAATAAGCAAGACCTCTAGTTGGCTTGCAGATATGACAACTAGTATAGAACTTATATAGCAATGTGTAAGCAGACTACTTAAATTAAGCACCAAAAGTGCATATATAACTAGTTGTAATTTCCAATATACAAGTAGCTTCTGAAGGCATGCTGTGTTCTATATACTTGAATAAAAATGTTATATTCTCAAGACAAAGACTTTAACTATAAATATATATATATATATATATATGATTTAATGATGTAATATAAAGATGATAATTTAAAGATAATTATATAATTTGAAACATCTTAGATAATATTCTAAATATAATACTAAAATATTATCAAGTAAATAAAAATATTATTAAGAAGATATTTACTAATATCTTAATAATTAGGTAATTAGCAGAAGATATACTATTGGCTTGCTAATAAATTTTTTTGTTATTTTAAACAATATTTGGTTAATATATTTAATATTTTATAGATTTTTGTATATATAAAATATATTACTATATCTTCTTAAAGTTTTAATAATGATTTATTTATAATAATTATATTATTTGCTGATATTTAATGATATTAAAAATATCTTCTGTTATAATAGTTTACTGATATTTAATAATATAAAAAATATGATTATATTGTCTTAATTATTTTAGATAATATTTTAATCAATTAAATATATTTAATGCAATATTTGATAATATTTATTTATTAATAGTTGAATTTTGGCTTATTTGTAAAATATTAGTTCATAATTTTTTATGAAATTAAAGATAATATTATATATATTTTTATATATAAAAATATCACTTTATTATTTATTAAATGTTTAAATATATTTATACTAATATTTACTGATATCTATTTATTATTTAATATATTATTACATCATATAAGAATATATATAAAATAATAATATTTTTATTTATTATCTTTTTTTTATTTTTTTTTTCTTTTCCTTTTATCTTTATCTTACCTTTTTCATTTTCTTTTACCTTTTTTTTGCATCACATCTTCATCTTTACTCTTACTTTCACTTACACTTTTACCTTTACCTTCATCTTCATCCTTACTCTCATCTTTACCTTTTTCTTTATCTTTATCTTTAACATTACTTTCAGTTTCATTATTATCTATTTGATATACTTGCAGGTCTTCTTCTTTTTCTACTTATATTAATCTATCAGTTCTTATTGTAAGTGTTTTTAGTTTTGTTGTTAATGGACCTGCAGTTGCTTTTGCTGATATACTTGCTATTGTTGCTGCTGATATTTTTGCTATTGTTGCTACTGATATTCTTTTTGTTGTTGCTACTAGTATTCTTGATGTTGTTGCTGCTAATATGTTTGCTATTGTTACTGCTAGTATGCTTGCTATTATTGCTGCTAGTATGCTTGCTGTTATTGCTACTAATGTGCTTGTGGTTGTTGCTGCTAGTATGCTTGTAGTTATTGTTATTATAGTTTTTTGAAGACTAGATAGGAAAGAACTTTTTTTTCTTTTTTCTGTTTTAGTTTTTTTATTTTTTTTATATAATATAATTTTATTATCATTATTGTTGTCATTTTTTTTTCTTTTACAGATTTTTTTTATACCAACTTCTTCTTCACTCTGCTTATACTTGGCTTTTCTTTTTTTTTTATTTCTCCTGAGTCTTCATCTTTAGTAAAATAATTTGCATCAAATTCTGGTTTCGAAATATTATAATAGCTTAGTATATTAGTCAATGTATCTAGTTTGGATAGTCCTATAATAGAGTTTTATTCTTATCCACATAACCTTTATAGTGCTGTTTGTACATTCTATTATTTTTTGGTTAAAGAGACTTTACAAATAGATTAATATGTTTATAAAACAATCTTTTTTAACTAAATATAATATTAGCATTAAAAAGATAGCTTATCATTTAATATAACTATAAAAAACATATATTATTAGATTAGCTAATATTATATAAATACATAATGCCAGTTAATTTAATAGAATATAATATACTAACATGCTTTCTATGCTACTACTTGTTTACACATACTAATTTTTTTATTTTTTTTTATTTTTTTTGTTGTTTCATCATTATTCACTCATACTTTATTAGAATAGAATGCATTATCATTTTTACTTTTTGTTAACAACTTCAAATCATTATGCAAATATCATATATTTTTTTTATTATCCAATTTAATTAAATATGTTGCCACTTTACATTTTCTTTTTCTCTTCTAAATAATAATAATAATAATAATAATAATAATTTATTTTTTTATTATTATTTTTTTTTTAAAATAAGGTTTTGCTTATATCTTTATTGATTTGTTAAAAAAGCCTCTAGAGGCTTCTTTGAATATAAATTACAAACTTATTCCAATTACAAATATATTACAAGAATAGAGCTTAGACTATAGACAGATTTTTATTTAATTTATCTGCAATCTAAACCTACTAGAGTAGTTAAAACTTATCTAGATTTGATAATATAAGATATTGTTTGTAGGGTAGCTATATAGTATCTAGTATATAGACTAAAGATCAATTTTATGAAGTATGTTTTCTAGTGATAGGCAGTTATTATCTTCTGTATAAAGTTGATTAGACAGACCATACAGTTAGCAGACTGTATAGTGTAGGTTACAGTATTGATTAGAGTAGTTATAGGATCTTCTGTAAGTTGTAGATTTGTTATTTGGTATGATGTTGTTGTCTTTTTTCTATTGTACTAATTTAGTAGCATATGGTTTCTATATGCGATCATATATTTTTTGTAATATTTTGATAAGCAGCTTGGTAGTTATTAGGGTTGCAGTTTGATGAGATGTGGCATAGGATCTGATTGTAATAATTAGATCTGTTGGTACATATCCTTGTAGTATTGTATATATATTGCTTTGTCCTTGATAAGCATTGTTAACTGATAGACTGTTATGTTAAGTTAGTAAATAGTATAATTGTTGTAATTGTAATTATATAATTTCTAGTAATAAATTATTGTTAATGATTTCAGGAATTGTTTCTATAATAATACTAGTAAGATTTGTTGAATTAGGACATAGTAGCCAATGCAGTAGATGTTCTGGTGCTTGGCAAGTAATGCAGTTGTTATGCTGAAAACTGTTTGAATATAGTTCATGAAGATGGTATAGTGTTGGTAGAATATTAAGTAGTGTTTTGATCTTGAATGATTTTGTTTTGATTAAGTAAAAAGTTGGTATAGTTATTCGTTTATTTGGTATTGTTGTTAAGATATAACCATGTTGTATTTTAGTTAATTTGTAATGACAATAAAATAATGTTGCTCATATGGTGTTGTAATGACCATATAGCAATTATATATACATTACAAATGTTTTTGATAGCTTGTCTAGTCAATTGTTCAATTATGTATTTTCTATATTTTAAAGTATATAAGGTGTTATATAGATTATTATATATAAAGTTAAGATATGCAGTAGAGTTGTAGTTTGCTGCTAGCTTATCAGCTTTATTGTTAAATATATTGTTACTATGTGCAGGTACTTTATGAAATGTAACTATATATTAATAGGATTGAATTAGATTAAATAGTAAATGCCAAATAGGCCAATATGAATAAGAGTATTGTTTATATATTGGGATTAGATAACTGGTAATTTTGTTGAATTTTGCAATGATTAATTGAAAGTTTGTATAAATTTGTATGTTGCTGTTGCATGGACATATACAAATAGCAGATAGTATTACTATAAGTTCTGCTTTGTAAGATGATAGCCAGAGTTTAATACAGGAAGAATATGATTAAAATATTGTATTATTGTAAATTTGTACCCATCTAATGTTTATAGAGCATCTGTCAGTAGTAAGATTAGTGACTAATCCATCTGTGTAAAATATGAAGTTAGTATACTTCTTATTGAAGTTAGCAATTTCTTGAAGTTTAATAGAAGAAGAATTAACTTTAAATAAGTTAAATATAAATGTATTAGTAAGTGTAATAGTAGATAATGGTAGGATTGATAGAGGTAATCATGAAGCAATAGAATAAATAAGGTTTAGATAGTTTGTATTTAAGTTAAGTTCTTTTGTATTGTTGTGTTTTTTCCATTCTAGAAATTTTGTTGCAGAATTAGCTAGAATATTAAAAGTGCAATAGTTTTAAATTCTGTTTGAGTTGTGTATGCATTCTGTGTATTGTATAAAATTGATAGTTGAAAGTAAATAAAGGCTGGTATAAGAGAAGTTATGTTTGATCAGTCAGTGTGTAATTAAAATAGTATTGTCATTAAAATTGTATTTGCATACTTTTCTAATAATTATTTCTTGATAGTTATTGTTAAAAGTAATTAGCTATGGTTTAAATTTAGAGTTATAATGGTCTGTTGTGAACAATAGGAAATTAGAGGTAGAAAGGTTTAGCAATAAGTCTATTTGTCTGATATGGTTATTTGTAATAATTTTGTTTTCTAATATAGTAAACCATTTAGATTTTTATTCAATAGGAATTTGTCCAAGTTTAGATGAGATGTGTGTTCAATTCAAAAGTATGAAGTTATCAAATAATATAAGTTGTTCAAGATATAAAATATGTTTATTATATAGCTGTTTTTGAAGTTGTTATAGTTAAGATATGTATGTAAAAGGGTTTTGATTAGGATGTATAGGTATGTTAGTATGTAAGGTTGTATTGAGTAAGCAGAGATTGTGAGCTGCATGTGTCTAAGAAGTTAAATTATTTGAAATATTGTAATATGTTTATTGGCTCTATCTATGAAAGTGTTGAGATGTTGAAGAATGTTAGTAGTTAACCAAAGATTGTTTTGGAGTTGTTGTAGTCTTATTTGGGTGGTAACTTCAAGTAGGTCTGTTTTGTTAAGTTGAAGAAAGAAGTTGCTAATATGATGTTATAGTTGTATGCCCCCATATATTTTTAATTCCATATATGTTATGATTAAGCATTATACTGTTGAAAGTAGTGACTGGAAGTTTGAATTTGTGTTTGGTTACAGTAAGATATTTTAATAGAATCTTGTTGCATATATTATGAGATATGACTATATTATGTATTTAATATTTAAAGATAGATATAATTACATTATTAATAACATAGCTAGTTTGTTTGTCTGTTATTTGTTTAGTTTGTATAATGTTAGTTAATCCTAATGTTTCTTGTACAATTATTTTAGATATGATGGATTGTGTATTAGTTGCTGTATACCAGCATCCTAAAAACTTTAAAGGTGTATTATAAGACTGTGTTTGTATGTTAGTATTTATAAAGTTAAATGTAGATATAAGTTTTGTATAGATATTAAGATAGATTTGTTTGGGTTAACTTTGATGTTTGCCATCTGGTAAAATGTTGAGACTGTGTTAAGAATATTTTGAAGTTGTTGTTGGAAATCTGTGATCTACAGTGTATCATTCATGTAGGCAAGAATAGAAATATTAGCTTGTATTTGTTAATGTTTAAGAGAAAATAGTAAGGTTAGTCTTGTTGAGACAGTAGTGTACTCTTTGAATTTTGGGTAAGTATGATGGATTAGTGGGTTATAATATATTTTCCATAGAAGAGAGGTAATAGTTTCTCCTTAGTTGATTTTATTTTCTACTGCATATGTAGATGTTAGACCAAAGTTGATAATAACTTGGTTAGTACATAAAGATAATAAGTTAATAATTGTAAGAACAATAGATAAAAGAAGTTTGATTTTATGTAAAACTTTTTTCAGAAGAGCAATGTTAACAGAGTTATAAGCTTTGCTCATATCTTGTGATAAAAGTCAAAGTAGTTTTTGTTACATGTTGCATCTTCGATAAAGTTGTTAAGTATATGTATAGAAGTATTTGTGCTATTGCCAGGCAATGCAACATAGTTGTAGGAATTGAGTATTGAATGTTTTAATAGAATAGATGAGAGTTTGTTTGTTATTATTTTTGTATATAGTTTTTTGGTATATTCTATTAGGCTGATAAGGAGTATGATGTTAAGGTTTCTATCAAAGTTTGGCTTTTTTGATATTAGATAAATTTTAGTATTTTTCTATTATTTAGAAATATTGTTTGTATTAAGATATTTGTTAAGTAAGTATGTAATTGCATATAGCATATGTGGTCCACAATGTTTAAGCATTTCATAGCTTATTCCAAGAGGTTCACATACTTTGTTGTTGGGCAGTTGTTTAACAGTATATAAAACTTCTTCTGTAGTAATTGGTTGTAAAAGTGAGACATATTAGTTCATATTAATAAAGGTTTTAGGTTGGTATTTCTTGGCTCAATGCAAATTAAATCTCTCTATTTGATAAGATTGGTGTTTTGTCTATTGGTAGAAGTGTAGTTGAAAGGTTAGTTATAACTTTATTTGCTGTTTTGATGTTGTGAAGAATTACTGAATCAGTATGTCGATTAAGAATGCTATTGATTATTTTAGTTGGTTGAGTTAGTAGCTGTTCATATTTGTTATTAATTGCTTTGTTTATATGTTAATAAAAATGTTAAGAGTTTTTTAAGCTTTTAGTATAATATATAGCCTTCCATGATTGTTTTATTTGGGAGATCCATTGTGGTAATAATTGGGAGTTTAAAGAAGGGTTTGGTATATCAAAATTATGTTTTTGATTAATATTATGAATTTGGTCAATAATAGTATTAGTGATTGGTTAGTGGTGTTTGAATAAGTTTTTAACATTGTTAATAATGCTGCCAATTTGTGTAAGGTCCTTGTGAAGAGCTGTTGTTTTGGGTAAAAAGTTGTAAAAAGAGTGTTTTATAATATATTTTTTATTAGATATATATTAGAGAGCAGCATTTATAACAGATGTATATATTTTGTACCAAAGTAAGTTAATGTTGTTGCTTTGCATATTAGTGTCAATTTGATTAGTGAATTTTTTCTATTTCTCTTTTGTCATTGCTTGGTAGTTGAAAGTTCTTCTTTTGTATTTGTTTTTCTGTTTGGATTTAAGTGCAAAAGAAAAGGTTCTTTGTAATATTAGAATTTGGTAATTACTATTAGTAGTTTTGGATAAATCATCTAAGTAAAATTTGTTAAAAAAAAGAGATTGTATGTTCACTGTCCTATATGTAGTCGATTTTGCTTTGATATCTACTACTCTGCCAAGTGATATCAATGTTGTTAGTATGACTAGCTAGATCATATATATTTGTATTATAAAGATAGTTACGAAGTTAATATTTGGTTGCATTAAAGATAGTGATTAGAGTAGCTGAGTTAAAATCATCAAAGACAATAATATGTAATTGTTGCTGTAAGGCTTGTAATATTTATGTAATAATAGTTAATTATGTTTGCTGTTATGTCAGATTGTTGGTAAATAAAAGATAAGTTAAAATAATTCTGAACTTGTAGTTATATTTGAAAAACAAATCTATTGCAATAGCTTCTTCTGAATGATTAAGTATATTGTAGATGTATGGTTGCAGATTATTATAAATTAGGATATATATACCTTTTTTAGATATAAAACTGTTTGACCAGTAATATGTAAAATGTTGATTATTATAGAATTTTTTGTTTTTAGTTTTTGCTATTTTGGTTTTAGTTAGACACATTATTTGTAAGTTGTTTTGAAGACAATATTCTTCTAATAGAAGTTTTTTTTCTATATTATTAAAACCTTGAATATTGTAAATAGCAATATTAATATTAAGTGTTTGGGATGTAGTAACTTAGTGAAGTAGTTAAGTTGTCAATCCTCTAAGTGGTAGGTTGTGAGTTCAAAACCTACCAATAGCAAAAATTTGGATAATCACCTATGTAATACATAGATGGTATTATAGCAACAGTATTCTGTCGATCAGTTGAGATAAGATACCTGTAACTATGATCACACCAGCATGACTGGCAGATTATAGGGCATTTGTGTAATCTTGATTATACAGAGGAATGCAAACTGGTACTGGGCAGTGCAAATCTAAAATAAGTTCTTGTGGCTGTATAAATCTGTAGAACTGGAAAACTAGAGTCCACTTGAGAAGTCCCAAGTAGAGAGGTAACACAGATCTTTGACTGTATTACTGTAAAGGCTAGATCTAGGAAACAGATACCAATGTGAAGGAGTCGGACAGGCAAAAACCTCAGATGAGAGGTATCACTAACCAGGCCATCTGAATCGAACCTAAATAGCACTTAGATGTACAGAAACTAGGTATTACTTGTCTAGGTGCAGTATAAGGATCAGAGTGTTTAAATAAGTACCCTTCTAGTAGGTTATAGGCATGGTAGCTAGTGTAGAACCCTCAGGTGGACTACTTAAATAGGTAACTAAAAGTTACATATGTGGCTAGTTGCACACTTTTTTTTTTTTTTTGCTAAGGCCATACTTGTGGCAATATTTTATTAACTTTATATCAGGTTAGCTATTATAACTATTTTTACAAAGATGAGAGTATAGCTAGTCACGCATGCAACTTTTGATTGCCTATTTAAATAGTCCGCCCTAAGGTTCTATACTAGATGCCATACTTATAACCTACTAGGAGATTATCCATTTTAAGCCCTCTGATCATCTGCCCTATCATATTGGAATTCTCAAACTAACCCCTTATATATACCTACCCGGTATACCATCTGAGCAGTATGGTACCTACTCTTTTTGTACTAGTTCCTAGGCCATTATACATTTCAGAGTACATTACCTGCTAGTAAGGCACAAGAGGCCCCCCATTGTTAACTATCTACCTATTTTTAAAACACTAATATAGGCTATTTTTGCTTAAGATGTAATGAAAAATATGTTTATCTTAGAACTAAATGAAATTATATAGCCTTAGCTGATATTGAAAGTACTAGTACAAGTAAAAAACAATTATTATCAAAATGTAAGTATAAAAAAAAGCTACTTCTCAAACTATCAAAATATAATAATTCAAAAAGTAAAAGTTCAAAAAGTAAAGATACAAAAAAAGAAGATAGCAATGTTAAAGATACAAATAATAATTATTCTAATAGCAATTGTATAGAAACTAATAAATTAAAAAGTGAAGATAGTACTAGTAATAATATGAAAAGCAATGAATTAGAAAATAAAAAAAATAGTACTATTAATGAAAAAGATAGTACAAAAAGTAATAAAAATAATATATAATTGAGCACAGATTCTATAAATACATTTCTTAATGATGCCTTTAATAAATAATTACTAATCATTAAAAGAGTAGCTAAAGATACATTTAAACAACCTTTATCTGTTAATAATAATAAAGAATTAAATAATAAACAACTTTTAGAAAATCATTATCATTCAATATATATTAACTATCTAATAATAATAATGTTATGATAATTTAAGATAAAAAGCCTGATAATTTTCCTTTATCAAGTGGTTTTTCAAATGACTCAAATGATACTACAAATAATTTTTAAAAGATTTACAAAAAAGTTATAGACCAATTAATTTTATTTTACCAGAAATTGTTTCTAAAATTTTTGATTTATTATTTACTTTTGCTGATAGTACGATGGGTAAACAGTGAGTCTGTCATTACAACTAACTAGACATCATGTAACGTTATGAATATGGTGAAATAAGGCTTCGAGGCATGTATTTGATTTGGGCAAATATTACTTTATTTTTATTGTACTTGTGTTTTACTTAATACTAAACTAACTATACTATAAGCTATTACTAAAGATGCTTTCAACCTTTCTTCCACTAATTGGAAGTGCCAAAAGGTTAGTATTTTATTAAACTTTCCTTTGCTTTTTATATTCTTTTATATTTACTAACAAATTCTATTTAATTTTAGCTTCCCTTCCTATTTTCCCACTATTCTGCCATCATACAATTATAGTTTCACTTAATTGGGTAAGTGTTATATTTAGTATACTGTATTTAACTTTTATTTCAATATGCTTTACTAACCTGTCTTTTTACCATCTAGATCCCACCACTCTGAAACATCGCTATTACAATCGTAATGCCTTCTTCAATTTGGGCATATTCATTTTGCTGGGAATTTTGAGTGTTGAAGTATGATTATGCATGTTTCATCATTATGGGGTCAATTGTGCATAATCAATTCTAGGTCCTAATTAGTGCTTGTGCAATGTATCGTGATGCATGAGCCGTCATGAATTTTTTATCTATAACAATAGTAATAAGAATAAAGCAATCATTATGAATAATGAAATATTAGTAATATTTTAATATATTCAATATTGAAACAGAAGTATTAATTAAATTTCTTTGCTATATACTTATATATTTTAAAATAAATAAGACTGATAGTTTTTTGACTTCTATATTTATTTTTTTATTTTTATTTATTTTTAAATATTAAGGTAAGTACTTGCAACTCAGAATTTTATTGATAGTACATTCAGCTAATGGTTGCATTACAACCATAGAGGGCAACTATAAAAAAAGTGTACAACTAGCCACTTGTACAACTTTAGTTATTGTCTAATTTAAGTAGTCCACCTGAAGGTTCTACACTAGTTGCCATACCTGAAACCCACTTGTAGATTCCCTATTTAACCACTCTGTTTCCATATCCACCCACCTACCTACACCTATCAAGATGCTCTAGTTGATACTGGTTCAAATATGCCATAGTCACTAAGTCTTTAAAGTAGTTCACTCATATAGGGAACCTTTGACCTTATACTAAACCTTCCAGAATCTTCTGTATCCTATTCTTATACCTGCCCTGGTATCGCTATGGCCGAGATCAACACTGGCGATCAGGGTGTATCATTAAACCGCTATGCCCTTGTAGAGTTCACTTCAACTCCGGTACTGACTTCACAACATATCTTTACTACTTTGGTATTCAATTCAAGTTCCATCAAGCTGCTATTCCAAATAGCTTAGAAAGGTAGGTCGAAACCATACACCTTTGGTTCACATGTTTGCCAGCATGTGCTCTTTTTCTTCGGAACCTAGAAATTTTGGCAGCCTGGTTGGTTCATCTGGTCCCTCCTCAAAGACCAGCACATTTGCCTGGTTTCACAAGTTCTAGCTCCATTTCATAAGTCTAGTCTTTACAGTAGCACTGTCAAAGGTTCGGGTTACCTCTCTACTTGGGTCTTCCAAGTGGGCTTCCATCTTCCTACCTGGTTCTCTTGATTTATACAGCCTAAGAACTTATCTTGGGTTCATACCAGTTTGTGTTCTCTTGTATAATGTTGTATGAGTGCCTTAGACCTTTCAGTTATGCTGATATGACACGAGTTACAGGTATTCTATCCCAACCAATCACAGAAGACAGTTAGCTGTAACACAGAAAAAATTGCAAATTTTTGCCATTACTGAGATTTGAACTCTAGACTTGCCACTTGGGGGTTGATGGCTGTACCTATCTTAA
Source organism: Cetraspora pellucida (assembly GCA_910591915.1). Taxonomy (NCBI): domain Eukaryota; kingdom Fungi; phylum Glomeromycota; class Glomeromycetes; order Diversisporales; family Gigasporaceae; genus Cetraspora; species Cetraspora pellucida. The sequence continues at coordinate 12,064 of CAJVQA010001855.1, forward strand.
ATGCTCTAATTATCCTATTTTATTCTTCTTTTTCAATTTTCTTTTTAACTTTTCTATATTATTCTTCTTTAATATAGTCTTGTAGTTTATAGATTTCTTTTTAGTTTTCTGATATCTCTTCTAATTTTGTGTTTTTTCTTCTAAACTGCTTTTTATAGTATTCTACTATAGCTTCTTTAACTAGTTCTGCTTTTATCACTAGCCTAGTTTCTTCTTCTATTCATTCAATTACTCTGTCGAGTATTACTTTCTTGTATGGCTTATTTAGAAGGCTAGCTATCATTTTTTTTTGATCAGTTTTGATCATTCCACATCTTTTGTCTATGCTATTTTCTATTTGTTTTCTTTGTTTTTGTTTTTATTTTTTCTTCTTTTTCTCTTGTAAATTTTCTGGCAGCCTTTTATATTCTTTATCTAAGCATCGAACCATTGTCTTTGAATTTTTGATAATTTTGCATCAATTTTCTTGCTAAGCATTTTGAGGTTTCTATTCATTTACTTTTATCTGCTTCTGCCACTTTCTGTTCTCTTTTTGTTTTTGCATACTTGACTAGTCTTTGAAGCTCTACAATTATTTTTCCTTGCTGTTGATCTTTTTAACTATGTCTTTTGTTTGTCATTATGTTGTAAACTTTTTTCTTTGTTATATATTTATTTGCTACTATTATAATTGCCTCTTCTATTATACTAATATTTAGTTAATTTTTTGTATTTTTTTTTTCTCTTCTTGTTCTTCTCTTTGTATGTTTTTTAAAGTTTTTTTTATCTCTAATCACTTTTATATCTCTTGTGCTAACTTTTTCACTCTTTCTCTTTTGTCTTATTATAAAGATATATTGTTCTTGATTGGCTCTTTCTTTTGATTTCTGCCTTGCTACTTGTTGCAATTATATGTTTTATTCATATTTCTGCTATTACTATCTTGTAATTACTTTCTGCAATTTTTTTTATGTTTTCAATTTCTGCTCTTTGTAGAACTAAAGCTAATCCTTCTGATACCTATATATAGTCAATTCTCATTGCTGTTTCTAAGTTTGACCATGTGTATTTTTGTTCAGTTGGATGTATTTCTCTGTATATATCATAAAAGTCTTGTCTCTTTATTCAACTAAATAATAGCAATCTTTTATAGCTTATGGCATGTGTGTTCTGTCTATCTAGAATATTTTTTACTATATAGTTAAAGTCTTCTATAAACACTATTTGTGTTTATCTATTCTTCTTTATAATAATTTCTACTATTTATTGTTAAATGTTTTTTCCTACTTCTTTGTTATTTGGTAGTATATAAACCTCTATTACTATTAATCCTATTTGCTTGAAGTATTATATAATTTCTATTATATACTTATTTATCTTTTTGACTATGTCTACATGTTTTGCTCATTGTTCTTCTATTAACACCTCTACACTTGATCTCTTTTTTTTGTCTTCTGCTGCACTATTCCAATAACTAATATATCTTTTTGTTGTTTTGTGTACTAAAAATTTTTCTTCTCTTTTTGCAAGATTTGTTTTAGTAATTCTCAATATTGTAATTTTTTTTTCTTCTGTCTAGCTGAACAAGTTTTTAAGTTTCTAACCTTTGGTTTTTAATTCATTAATATTGTGATATGCAACTTTTATCTCTTTTTTTCCTTTTTTCTATTTTTTTTTTAAATATTTTTGTAATAATTCTGTATTTACTGCTTTTTCTTTTTCTTTTTTGCATTTCTTTTCTTTTAGATGAGATAATAATATTCTTTTTTCAAAAACTTCTCTTATTCTTTGCAAAAAATTCTCTAGTTCCTTATTTATTCTTGTTAATTCAACTATGATGTCTTTAAAAACAATCTGGTTGGGCCTTTCATGCCCTTTCTCTAGCTATCTTTAATTTTTCTAGTCTTTCTAGTATTTGGCCTAATATGTTCTCTATATTTGATGTTTGTTCTTGTATCTTTTTTATATTTTCAATTTCTTTTCTTGGTCTTTTTTTTTCTTAGTCTGTACTTGCTGAATTCTTTTTTTACTTCTTTTGTTCTAGTAGCTTCTAATTTCTTGTTTATTTCTTCTATTATTTAGTCTTGTGCTATATTTGTTCTTTTTCATATACTTTTTTAGATTTGTATGTTCTTCTTCTAAGACAAGGTTTTTTATTTCTTCTTTTTTTTATATCTTTTGTGCTTTGTTGCTACTTTCATAGAGTTCTTCATCTAATCTTTTTAGTTTAACTTTCCAGAACATTAAGACTTTATTGTATCAAATCTTTTTTTGGTAGTTATATCCATATCTTTCTAACTTTTGAATAACACTACTGCATAACTTCTTGGTCTTTTCTATCTGTTTGGTGGAATGTATACTGCTATTGCCTTTCTGGTTTTGAGTTCTTGTAGTAGAATCAGTTAGAAATTCTCTTTGGTATTTTTTTTAATCTTGCTATAAATTAGTTTCTTTCTTCTTTCTTCTTCTTTTTTTCTTCACTTATTGTTATTCTTGCTAGCTTTCTATTTCTTAAGAGAATTACTTATAAAAATGCTTGTCCTTTTTCTCTCTTTACTTTTATCACTGCTATTGTTCTGAATGTACTTCAGATTCTGCATCCTATTACTTTATTTATCTTCCTTACAAGATACTTGATTTCATACTCTGTTATCTTTTTTAGTAAATTTTATACTGTTAATGCTATTGTATTTTCTTTATTCATTTTGTCTGTGTCTTCTTTTTCTTGGTTGAAAGAGTTGTTTTCTGTTTTTTTAGTTTCTTTTTTATTTCCTTTGCCTTCTATTAGTTCATTTTTCTGCTTTAACTTTCTACTCTTCTTAGTTTCCTCTTCTTTAGATTTGTCTATGTTTGGAATCATTCTAAACCAATCATTATGTTTCCTTTGGATTTTACTAATTGCTTTTTCTCTGTTGTATTTGTAGTCAAATATGACAATAATCCAAGTGTTACCTTTTTTAAACAGTTCTTTGACCTTTTTAACATGTTTGTTAAATACTAGCAATTTTTTAATGAATTTTGTTCTTTTTTCTTGTGAACTACTAATATATTGTATGCTGGTATTTTTGCTGCATGCATTCTTTCATTGCTATAGTCTCTGTTTAAGAGTGACCAGATACTTTGTTCTAAAGATTCTTCTATAGTATTATTTCTGTTTTTCTATCATTCAGTTTTGTGAATTTTATCTTTTACATTCCTTTCAATTTCTTCTTAGTTTCTAATTGCCATAACTATGTTTTTATAGTTCTTTTATATTATATCTATCTTTAATGCTCATATTTTTTTTTCTATGTAATTGTTTGTTTTTGTTTTTCAATCATTATGCTTGTTGTTTCTTTACCTGTGACTTTTTTGCTTTTCCTTCTTTTTTGTCTTTTTTTCTCTTCTAAATTTGTATTTTTCATAGCTCTTTCTTATTCATTACTATATCTACTGCTTCTGTCTTTTGTCTTATTTTCTCTTATATATTTCTGATGTGTTAATTTTCTCTTTTAGTATCATTTGAACTTTTTTGCTTCTTATACTTTGCACTGCTAGTGAATGTTGGCTCATATAATTTATCTTTTTTGTCTATTTTTCTATACTTGTTAAGTCTTTTATATCTATTTTAATTATTGCTTTGTATATTTTTCTTATAATCACTGTTTTTATTAGATCTGTTTTTCATAATGCTGCTGCTATATCTTTTATATTAAAATAATTACTCTATTTGCTAGCTCTTGCTCTAATTCTTTGCTGCCTATAAGCTTTAGTTCTGCCTCTGCTTTTTAAATTACTATTTTTAGCATTATTAACTCTTCTGCTTTTGCTTGTATCATCTTTGGCTATGTTCTGTACTACTTTTTATTTGTTTACAATTATGTGTACTTTGTAATATTTACATGTCTGTTTGTTTGTTTTTCAATATGCTTATGCATTCTAAACAAATCTGTGATTTCAGATCTAGGCTATTTTTCTAAAATTTTTATTTTTTGAGACTTATTTTGCAAGTTTGTCTTTTTTTTGCTTGCTTCTTGGCTTGTTTTCTTTTATTATTCTACTTGTTAGATCTATTTCAAAAGCTTTTTCTTTTTTGTTAAGTCTTTGAATACAGTTTTGATAATAGTTTTTTTGTTAGTCTTAATTTTTGTTTTCACAAATTTTGTGTTTTGGTGATCAATAAAAAAAGGTTAAAAAAAGTTTTTAGAAATTTAATGATATTGTTATCTATATAGTAAGTTATTTAGTATATAAAAAAAATTAACAAAAAATGTATTTATTATAATATTTGTAACAAATAATAATTTTTTGTTAGCTTACTTCTATTATTTGTATCTGGAATTAATTAAATATATTTTGTAAATATGATTGTAAAAAATCTAAACACTAATTAAGATTTTCTTTTAGAAATATAAAAAACCTGAATATTATTTGCCACAAATTATAGTATATATAAAATTTTGTTTAAATTGTTTTCATAATAAATTTTATAACATTAGCAAGTTTTAATTTTTTTTTTATGTACTAGGTAACTTATTCACTAGTACAAATAAAATTCATTTATTTTAATTATTTAATTTGTATAATAATTAGAATTTTTCATAGATTACTATTATGCTAATATGTAATATAACAGGAATTAAAAAATTAAACCTATTAGTAATTAGGTCTTTAATTTCTTCTTGTACACTTCATAATATTAATTATAATTTTCTTATCTGTTACTTATTATACAAATTCCTAAGCATAAATACAAAATAATATATTTTATAAATAGTTAATAAATTTGGATTAGAAATTTTACTTTCAAATTATCAAGTCTTGTTGTTAGTAAATAATGTTTTATTATATTTTTATAATCAATTTAATGTGCATAAAACATATAAATTAAATAAATTAAATTCTAATTTAGATAAAAAAGCATTTAATAATTCAGAACTTGAAATAACAACTATTTTATATAGGAATTGTTGAAGTTGACTAAGATTAATCCAAACTAATTAGAGTTCAAAAAAATAGTCATAATAATTATAATAAATATAATAAATATAATACTAATGTAAGTAAGAGTTGTTATAATAATAGTTATAGTCAATTACATATTATTTCCAATTATTATTATTATTTTTTTAATGTTAAAATAAGTATATATAATCTAATATTTTATTGATAGTATATATTAACTAATATTTGTTAACATAATAGATATAAAAACAATTATAAAAAAATTGTACAATTAGTTATTTGTACAACTTTAGTTATTGTCTAATTTAAGTAGTTTGCCTAAAGGTTCTACACTAGTTGCTATATCTAGGACCTATCTGTAGATTTTTTATTTAAACACTCTAATTTCATATCTACTACATCTTATTAAGAACTTTAATAAACTAGTAAAAATATGCTATGATTACTAAGTTATGTTTAACTTTGTACTAAATCTACTAGAGCCTTTTGTATTCTATACTTACAGTTAACCTGATATTACTTTGGTTTAAACTATCACTTGCAATTAGGGCTAACCATTAAACTGTTATACTCTTGTAAAGTTTATCTAAACTTTAGTATTTATTTTTCTAATGTTTTTTCTATTATCTTCTACTAACTATAGCTAAGAACTAACAAGACTTCTTAAACTTCCAATTCAAATAGTCTAGTATAGTATATTTTAGTATTTTTTTCTTCTGGTAATTTTGGCAGCCTGGTTAGTCATATGCTTCTCTATACATCTTATCATTTAGTTTATTTATCTATTTTTACTAAAGATGTTTCATAAGCTTTCATCAGTTCAATAGTACTATCAAAAGTTTGTAATTTTCTTACTTAAAATTTCCAAATAAGCTTTTAACTTCATATTTTTTTATTTTTTGTGCCTAGTAGTCTTATTATAAGTTTGCACTAAAGTTTTATACAACACTAATTATAATATTTTTTATATATATGTAATGCTATACTTTATATAGATGCTTTGAGCTTTTATTCAAGATGGTATGACTAAAGGTTACAGATACACCAATCTAACTGATTAACAGAGTCAGTTACTATAACATAAATATAATTTTTAAAATTCATCATTTATGAGATTTGAACTTTAGATCTGCCACTTGAAAGTTAATAACCTAACTACTTTACTAGATTACTATATCTTATTCTTGATTATTAAAACATACAATTAACTAATATTAAACTTAAATTTTTATCTTCAAATACCACTGCACATCTGCAGCTTATAAATGCAAATGTTATTAAAAGTTTAAATCTAAATATAAGCAAAAGCAATAAAGATTTAAAAAATTTTTTTTTTTTTTTAAATATTAAGATGAGTACTTGTGACCCAGGATTTTATTGATAGTACATTTAGCTAATGGTTGCATTACAACCACAGGAGGCAATCATGAAAAGAGTATACAACTAGTCACTTGTACAACTTTAGTCATTGTCTAATTTAAGTAGTTCACCCAAAGGTTCTACATTAGTTGTCATACCTAGAACCTGCTTGTAAGTTCTCTATTTAACCATTTTGTTCTTGTATCCATCCATCTACTTATATTTACCAAGATGCCTTGGTCAATACTAGTGCAAATATGTTATGGTCACTAAGTCTTTAAAGCAATTCACTCATATGGGAAATCTTTAACCTTGTATTAAACCTTTTAGAATCTTCTGTATCCTATTCTTATAGTTGATCTGGTATTGCTATGGTTGAGACTAATACTAGCAATCAGAGCATACTATTTAACCATTATGTCTTTGTAGAGTTCATCCCAATCCTGGTACAGACTTCACAACATATTTTTACTAATTTGGTATTCAATTCAAGTTTCATCAAGTTTCCAAACCAGATAGTCCACAAAGGCAGATTATAACTATACATCTCTGATTTACATGTTTGTTAACATGTAACCTTTTCCTCTAGAACTTGGAAATTTCAGCAGTCTGGTTGGTTCCATTCAGCCCTTCTTCAAAGGCTAGCTCTTTGTCTGGTTTCACAAGTTCTAGCTCTGTTTTATAGGTCTAGTCTTTACAATAGTAACATCGAAAGTTCGAGTTATCTCTCTACTCGGGTCTTTTAAGTGGGTTTTCATCTTCTTATCTGGTTCTTATAATTTACATGGCCTAAGAACTTATCTTGGGTTTACATCACCTGGTATCAGTTTGTGTTCCTTTGTACAATGTTGCACAAATGCCTAGACCTTCTAGTCATACTGGTATGACACGAGTTACAGGTGTCTTATCTCAACCAATTACAGAAGACAGTTAATCATAATACAGAAAAAATTGCAAATTTTCATTGTTACTGGGATTTGAACTTTAGACCTGCCACTTGGGAGTTAACAACCTATCCACTTCACTAGGTCACCACACCCTTTTATTAAGATTTTTAAAACTATATACATATAAAATTATATAAAATTTTTCAATACTTAAGCATAGTATCATTTAGTCATTTTAATGATATCTAAGTGCAACTTGTTACATTATTTTAGTTAGAGATAAACTGCTTATTTAATTACTTAAAACTATATTAAAAAGATTTTTTTTTTTGTAATAAGTATATCAATGGTCTTTAAAGTTCTATTTATTTGTTTTATTTTTTCTATTTTTATTTTTCTTCTTTTTAGTATCTTATTTTTTTTATTTTTTTTTATATTTTTCTTGCTCAAGTATTTTTTTCTATTATATTTGTTATATTGATTTTTTTTTTTTTTATTTTACTTTTTTATATCAGATTCTTTATACTTGGTTATAAAAAATGATTCATATTGTTCTTGTTACTATGTATATATTATATGTTTGTTTAAAAGTTAGTTAAGTCTTTTTTCTACTTCAAACATAATAAGTTTTTTTATTAATAATTTTTTTGTTTTTGATTTTTTTTTTCTTTTGTTTTTTTAAATAATATTTTATATAATACTTGTAATGTAATTTGATTTTTTTCTTTTTTTTAAGTTTATTTTATATCATTATTATTGACATTATTTGAATTTATTTTTATAAGTTTTTTGTTTGTTGTAATTTATTATATATACTTGGATTTTTTTTTTATATTGATAAATTTAACAATCTGTTATTATATATACTTTTGATTTTTTTTATTTAGTTTTTTTAGTATCAGTAGACTGTTCATTATGCATTTAATTATTATAGTTCTTTTTATACTAAGTCTTTTTAGTATATAATATATTCTTTTTATTTTATTTATTTCTTTACTAATTGTTCAATACATGTTCTGTTTCTAAATCAAAAATTTAATTGAATTTGTTTTTTTTTAATTAGTTTTAATTTTGAAATTTGTGATTATTTTACAAAAAATTTTTTTTGATATATTAATCTTTTTGTTTTTTTATTTTAAATAGTATTCTATTTTATTATATTTGATCTTTTTTATATAAATTTGTTTTTTTATTAATTACTTCTTTCTTTATAAGTAAAACTATTATATTATTTTATTTATCTTTATTTTTTATTTTTTTTTTTTACTCTTTGATAATCTTGTCAAGGTTGTTTGTACTCCTATATTTTTGAACTAATGTTCTTAAATGTCTTTGGTCGCTAAACCTTGATCTTTTCTAGTTTGTACTTTTAAACATTTCAAAAGCAATTCATTATACTAATTCTTGCTAGTATCAGAAGGTTTTTTCAGCTTAGTTTAGAATTAACTATCACCATGAATTCATATAGTATCTCTCATTTTTAGATTTTCAATCTCATATTATGTCTTATGACTTCAGTTATTCTGAATCAGACTCTAACTCGTATTTGTTACTATGTGGCTTTTCAACTGCAGGTTACTTGCCATTTCTAGAAATAAGCCCATCTGTTAGATGTCCTGGGTTCCTGGCTCTATAGTGTTACAGTTCCTTATTTTTGAAAATGCATCTCTACAATTGCCAACACTAAGATTTAAACTGGCAACCTTGCAATTTGTGATTTTAAAGTATAACTGCTATGCTATTGACCCTAGAGGTCTTATTTATCTTTATTATTATTTTTAACTTTAATTATTTTTATCTAAATATTTTTACTTTTAATTAAATTTGTAATATTTATTATCTACATTATATTTTTTTAAAAAAATATTTCTTTTATCTTCTGTATTTTAAATTATTTTGTTAATATTTTTTAATATAGCAATACTATCTATATATATTTTTATGTTTTTTTCTTTTGATACTATTAGAATTGCTAATTATATTATTGTCAATTTTGCTATTATAACTAAAATCATATTTCAAGTCTTAATACAGTTTTCTCTTCTGATTAGTCTCTTTTTTCTTTTATACTATTTTTTTCATTTTTTATATAGTATTTTGTCTATATAAAATATATATTTTTTGTTTTTTTTTGTTTTTTTTGCTAGAATTTTTATTAAATAATCTGTAATTTTATTATTTAGACTTTTTTTAACTAATTTTATTTTTAATTCTTTTATTTATTCTAATCTTATTAGATTTTTTTCATTTTTTCTCTAATCTTTCATTATTTTGTCTTTTATTATTTGTTTTAATATTGTATTAATTTTGTTATTATTTTTTTTAATTATTGTTTCTAAAATTACTTTTATATTGTAATCTTATCTTATCTATCTTTTATACTTGTTTGTTATTTGTTTTACCTTATTTTTACAACTTTTGTATTTACTTATTTTTGTAATCATTTTTTTTTTATTTTGCATTAACTAATATTTTGTTAAAATCTTTTTTTTTTAGTTATTTTACTGATTTATTAGTTATGTTTTAGTTTATATATAATTTATTTTTTCTTAAGTTTTCTGATATCATTATTTATTAATCTTTAATGCTTGTATGTTGTAACTATTTATCTTGTACTAGTTGTTTTTTTTTTTTTTTTTTATTTTTAAAAAGTAAAGTCTTGCTTGTATTTTTATTAAGTAATTTATAAAATAGTAACATATGTGCAGTATATACATTTCTATTATTTGTACTAGTACAAATAAAAAGAAAATTACATGCAAGAATAAAAGCTCAAATAATTAAATAATCTAATTTATCTGCAACCTAAACCTACTAAAGTAGTTAAAAACTCACTTAGATAATATTATTTATAGTTAAAATAAAGTTAGAAGTTGTATAATACTTGACCTATAGAATAGCCCAAGTACTAATTTTTCTAAAGGCCTGTCCAACAAGTAGACAGGTTCTAGTATATAAATGGAGTTGGTCAGGTTGATCACAGAAACAAGAATATATAAAATTATAATGAGTATATATATTATTTTTACTATAGGAAGATGAGCTTTGTTGCATAGTATATGTATTGGTTATTTGTTGTTGTTTTTTTTAATTTGAGAAATTAACACAGTAGGGTTTCTATAATTGTTCATAGATTTGTTTATTAATTTCAAGCAGAATATTAATTATGATTGTTGATGCTAATTTGTATAGAACTTTTAAGTTCTGTATAGTTTTAATTAGAGATAGGAGAATGAGACCTTTGAGAGTAATTTCTAGATAGTGTGATAATAAGTAAAGAGATGTTTCTTTGAAAGCTGAATGGTCTTTAATTTTTTGGATAAGTTCTTTAGTTTTATTGTTAGAAAAATCTAAATTGGCTAAGTTTACACAATTAGTTATTGCATTAGGAATAATGATATCAAAAAGAGAAGAATTAGCACAAGTGCACCAATGTAATGGTAACATAATTGAATTGCAGTGAAAGCAATTGGCATTATAAAAGTTTAGATGATAGATTTTATGATAGAAGTATTGAGTAGGTAGTTTATTAAGAAGTATTTTAATTTTAAATGATTTGGATTGGTTAAATTTAAAATTAGTAAGGTTGTAGGTTGATTTTTAATTATAATTGAAGTATAGCCAAGTTGAATTCCAGTTAATATGATAGGCTAATGAAGTCTATTCATTATTTCGTTTTTGTGATGACTATAGTGCAAGGTTGTAAGCTTTACAGATATTTTTAACAAAGTAACTGGTAGAAAGTTCAACAGGAAATTTTTCTGTTTTAAAGAATAATAAATAATATGAGTTGTAAATATTTGTATAGTTAAAGTATAATGGTGTTTCATTTGTATATTGCTTAGTAAGTGAGTCTGCTAGATTGTTAAGAGTATTGTCTAAGTGAGTTTGAACTTTATGGAAAATGATATTTAATTTGTATAATTTAATAATATTTAATAAAGTATGCCATAATGGCCAAAAATTAAATTTAAAGAATTTATTAGGATTTAAAAATAATTGATTAAGTTGAATAAATTTTGATATTATAGATTGAGAATCTGTATAGATGTTAATTGTAGAATTTCAGGAGATAGTTGAAACAGTAGACAGAATAGAGAAGAGTTTAGCCTTGTAAGAGGATGACCAGAGGTGAACTTTGATAGCAAATTTGTGAATAACTTGGTTATTAGAATCTACTTGAACCCAGCTGATACCTATAGTATAGTTATTTATATTTATACCAATTACTGAACCATATAAAAGTTAAATGAGTTATATAGTAGGTTATTAGAAGATATTTGATCAAGTCTATTAGTTGCATCACTTGTTTCAAAAATTGCAGAGGAGATAGAGTTGAAAATAGGAATAGAAGGCAATAATAGTAGTAAGGAATTTGGCAAAGGCCATTTAATTGCAGTAGAGCTGAGAAGGTCTAGGTAGTTTGCATTTACTTTAACTGAGTTTGAAATAATTCTACCAAAAAATTGAGCAGATGTAATAGATGAAGTATTAATAGTTCATGATGTAGTTATTCGTTGTAAGTTAAGTTAACAACCTGGACAAGGAACAAGATTAATCTGTTGAAGTAAGTAGTAATTAGTACTGTAATAAAATTTACTAAAAACTATCAAGCTGTAGCAAATTTTAAAGTGATGAAGGTCGAGTGGAAGATCTTTTATT
>CAJVQA010001856.1:0-23892 GCA_910591915.1 Cetraspora pellucida
CTTCATATGTAATTTAAAAGCAAGCTTTTCTTTGTAAAAACTTCAATTGAATTTCAATAAAATTAAAGGCATGGCCTTACCGTTAATATTTAAAAAAAAAAAGATAAGATAACAACAACATTGTCTTTACATTTTGATTATTGTAGTTGTTAACATGCTCTAAGCATTTATATCAAGTTTTTTTTTCGCAAAAAGTTGATATTATTTTGTAGGTTAGACATGTTTTACAAAATAAAACATCCATTTCAAATTTTTTTTTTTATAATACTCAAATAATTAAATTGTAGTCAGCAAAATAATAGATATTAGCTTTTTATAACATAAATCATGTGAACATTACAAATACAAAATAAATCATCGGAATTATTATTGAGTTTAAATGTAACAGATCTGTTGTGTGACGCTTGGTTTGTGCACGACTGATCCTTCACTCGATGTGCAACATATAAAAAATTATTTTATAATACCAGGTCATTCCATTAGTACATGTTACAATTATAATCACATACCATTTTTATTATAATAAAATGGTGCGGGATTATAATCGTAACATGTACTAACGGAGTGATCTGGCATTGTAAAATAATTTTTATATGTTGCACATCAGGTGAAGGATCAGTCGACGCTTCCTTCTGTTTTTACGGTATCGATAATGTGAGCTGTAGGATGGTAACGCCGGAAGCCCGTGGAAGCAGGTAATTTATGTGGCGCAGTAACAAATTAACGGCATCTACCCAAAATGCGATATTCACTGTATCAGTGCTGTAAGGGATATCAGCGTTATGATGGGAATCCGTGAGAAAAGGATATAATTATAATAATCAGTATAAACATTTTAATTAGTATAGACATTATAAGTAATATAAGTGATATATCATGAATAGAGTGTATAATGTGCTCTATGTAAAAGAAATATATAATAAAGGCTTCGAGCCCTACGAAGAAAAGACAGACATTGTTCGTGATTATAATAAAATTTGCCTCTTAATAATTCCCTGCTTTCGCTACATCATAATACCTATGATCATAAATTCCCCACTCGCCAAATCTAACACGCCCATTTTGACTTAGCCTATTCGTAGATTACACAACGTACCCGATTGTGAAGTGACTGACTCGCCGTTTTAAGTTGTCAATAGCCGAAAAAGTTTTGAGAAGATCAGTGCATCTCCTTTCATCTCACTAAGTCAATAACTCTATCTAATATCTCTATGTTTGTAGTACACAATGCTATGAATATTTTTTTTATATTGATTTACAGTTTTAGACATTGCAAATAACGAAACTTTTCTCAAAAAAAGTTAATCAATCGAATTGCATAGTTTCACTCGAAAATGAAATTACTATACAATCTTCAAAAGGTTTTTTTTTGGCGTAAAAAAATAAAGGACATAAGAAATGAATCAACATGAGATTGTTCCAATATGTGGTCAGTTTTTTATGATTATTAATCATTGGCAAACTCTAAATACTATATGACCTCACATTAGCTAGCTTCATCTTAGTTACTCGCATGAAATATTTTCTTTTTGTATAATTATTAGTCCCTTAATTTGTTATATAATGATAGAAAATTGTATGGCATTATAAAAATTTTATTTCGATTTTTACTAGATATTTAAGTTAGAAAATTCTAAAAATGCATTTTTACATATTTTTCTTTCAGGTCACTAATGTATATGAATAATTATTTAATGTATTAAAATGTATTATAGATAATAAACATTAATGGTCGCTAGATTTTTCAACTAAAATTTCTAGAACCTCAAAAAACCTTGCATGCCCGAAATAAGTGACAGGTTAATTGACAAAATCAAGAAACTCACTTTTTATTTCAACATTTTGGCTATGAAACTGTACTTGGTGCTTTAAAAAAAAAAAAGATTCTACTCATAATTTTAGTATAGATTTTGCCCAAATCCCTCCTCCCACTCCTAACACCAAATCAGTTTAAATGCAGGTCGATGTTGATCAATTGGAGTAATCTTGCAAAAAATCTTATGCTGTGTTAACTAAAATTTGTATCTTTATTAGGGTTGTAAATAGTAACTTACCCAATAGTAAGTTACTGAAAAAATTAAAGTTACCTAGGTCTTTGGGTAAGTTACAGAATCACATTGGAATTATGGTTGGTGTTAAGTCAAAGAAAGAACAGGATAATATCGGAACATTTTGGGATGGTAGATAGTCAATTAAATATAAATGGTTGGTAAGTGCCTACGGGTTGGTAACTTATACTAAAAATTTGTAATTTTACAATTTTGATCTGTATCTTTAATTCTTAAATTAAATATACCCTATCCTTAATTTTAGATACAATAAATATATAATTTTTGCAATATGTATATTTTAAAGCAATTTAATAATTTAATTATATATATAAGATTATAAATATATTTTTATTAGTAATGCTTATTCTATATAAAATAACTTCAAATAAATTCCAATAAACTTTTGATTATTTAGCCAAGTACTTGTTTTTAAATGATATTTAATTAATAAAATAAGGCAGCTATTATCTCAAATTGTATAAAAGGAACTACAAGTATTTAAAAAATACGCATATTGAAGAAATAATATAAAGTATTATTTAATATCACATTAATAAAATAAAACAATTATTATTTTAACTTGCATTAAAGGGCTACAGATAAATACAAGTATTTAAAAAATGCATATTAAAGGAATATAAAGTATTATTTAAAATATCACATTAATAAAATAAAGCAACTATTATATTAACTTGTATGGAAGAAACTACAAGCATTTAAAAATATATATTGAAGAAATTTAAATATCAAGAAGTGATTTAAGTAAAATAAATCCGCATATCAGAAAATTGTTGTCAAAAAGTGATATTCGAAGAAATAAAGTCAAAGAAACAATAAAGACTCTATTTATACTACATATAATTAGTTTGAAGAGTTTAATTATTATTATTATTAAAATTTTAATATTTTATATACAAATTAATTTTGTATTTACCTTTAGACAGCTATATATAATTAGTTAAATAATTTTAGCTATAAATATTATAAAAATTTTAATAAAAAGTTGTGTAAAATTTATACTTACAGCGATTTCATTATACTGTATACAGTTAATTAAAAGGTTGAGTTTTTGATTTAATTATAAATTATTACGTATAAATATTCAATAATAAAATTTGTAAATTTTATACTCACAAGCTAATAATTTAATTAATATGTAATTAATTAAGTATTTTTTAATTGTAAATTATTATATAATTTTAATAGTAAAATTCGTAAATTTAATACTCACGTTCTAATAATTTAAATTATATATAATTAATTAAAAGTATTTCATTTATAGATTATAAATTTTGATACTTACGGCCTAATAATTCACAAGAATAATGGCAAAATATTATTTAATTAAAGTATAATAAAAATTTGAGTAATAAAGCCTATAAATTAAATTTATACTTACACGCTAATTATTTATTTATATATAATTAGTTAAAAGGTTTAAAATTTTTAATAAGAATAATAAAATTTTTACAAATTAATTTTATACTCACTGCCGACTAATTAAATTAAAAATTTTATATAATTTTAGATTGCTATAAAAATTTTTAATAACAAAATTTATAACTTAATTTATACTTACGACGGGCTGATAATTTTAATTTATATATAATTTATCAAAAAAATTGGTTAATTATAGATTGTTATAAAAATTATTAATAACAAAATTTATAAATTAATATTATACTTACAGTTTTCTAAATTTAATTGATTAAACAAATTTAATTATAGATTGTTATAAAAATTTTCAATAACAAAATTTATATATTAATTTTATACTCACGGACTAATAGTTAATTTATATATAATTAATTAAAAAAATTATTAAATTATACATTTTGTCAAATTATGTATTAATTTTATACTCACAGACTAATAATTTGGTTTATGTGTAATTGGTTAGAAAAATTATTTAGTTATTATTCTTATAAAGTTTTCTAGTAAAATTCATAGATTTATTTTATGCTTACTGCCTAATAATTGATCATATATTATTAATTGCAAATATTATTTATAAACTATTATACCGTAAAATCACGAAATAACACTCATTAACCCTATTTCAAAAACTGCACTCTTAAAAGATGACATTTTTGTTTAAAATAATGCCTATGTGCATTCCAAAATTACGTTCATTTTATATAACATATATCAGAATTTGATATATGCATAGTACGTTAGGTTCAAAATTTTGATCCTATAGTACACATGGCATCTCAAAATATCACGCAAAGATGCATTATTTCGTGGCTATACGGTAAATATTTTTAATGAAAGGTTTAGAAATTTATTCTCTACTCACAATGTCCTTTGCCTTTATTTATATATAATTGATTAGAAAAGTTGCATTTAATTGTACATTATTACAAAAATTTTTAATAAAAACTTTGTAAATTAATTGTATACTCACAGCCTAAAAATTTGGTCAAATTTAATCAATAAGAAAAGGTTCGTTTGTATAAATAAAAGTTTTATAAATTTATAAATTAATTTTATACTTACATTCGCCTATAATTTAATTCATATATAATTAATTGAAATTTTAGTTAATTATAAATTATTACGAATATTTAAATTATAATGCTTTTAAATTAATCTTATATTTACTCACCATCTAATATTTTATTTATATAGTCTATTAGCTAAGCTTCATTTATTTATATTATAAAAAATTTTATAAATTAATTTTATATTTACTCACCCTCTAATAAAATTTATTAGAAAAGTTTGATTTAATTATATATTATAATAAAGTTTATAAATTATTTTATCATTACTTACGTCCTGATATTTTATAATTTATTAGAAAAGTTTTATTTAATTATAGATTATTATAAAATACAAAATTTGCAAAGTATTTTTAAACTTACCGCCTAATAATTTACCATAAAATAATTAGAAAATTTTATTTAATGATAAAATTTTTCGATAAAATTTACGAATTAATTTTATACTCACAGGCTAATAATAATTAATTGGAAAATTTTTATTTAATTATGGATTATTATAAGGTTTCGATGATAAAATTTATATATTTTATACTCACAATCTAATAATAATTAATTAGAAATGGTTTATTTGATTATAAATAAATTATTATAAACCTTTTTAATGATAAAATCTGTAAATTAATTTTATACTTACCACCCACTAATAATTAAATTCATACAGAATTGATTAGAAAAGGTTTAATTATAGGTTATTATAAAAATTTTCAATAATATCTTATACTCACTCGCTAATAATTTAATTTATATATAATCAATTAGAAAAATTTAAATATGAAAATAGCTGCTCGATACGTGAGTATCGAGGCAGCTTTTGTCTCGAATCACGTACAACGATCGAACATGTGATAGGCCCGGTTACGATCACATGTTCGATCGATTAGCGATTATCGAGTGTCGATTAATTGAACGAAAGTATGTGGTAATTTGAGTAATTAATAATTAGATCATTGATTAGAGTTTGATCTATAAGGTTAGTTGTAGTAAGAATGAGGTAATTGAGTAAGTATGAGGTAATTGAGTTAGTATGAGGTAATTAGGGTATTATGAGGTAATTGGAAAGTAGTATATTAGTTAAGCTTGTGAGAATAAGAATTAGTAACTTTGTCTTTTCTGCGAACCCGACTTTCGTTCTGGTTAATTCGAGCACTAGTAAATTTATTATTAATTTCCTTAAAAGAGATGGCAAATAACTTAGAGAAGAGTAAAGGTACAGTTGTTGAGGAGGATATTATGGTACAGTCGAATAATGATAGTGAACCGTCACGTGGCCAAGTCAATTTCGAAGCAAATTTTGGCTGTTTATCCCTTGAAATGTTAAGGTTTTTGTGCCAAGGGATGGGTGTTTCAGACGTAGGTTTGAAGCAGGATTTAGTAAGTAGATTGGTTAGTAAGTGCAAAGGTAAGGAGGAGTCGTGTAGCGGTTTGTTTGGTAAAGGCAAGGTTGTGAATTTGGATAATATGAATTCAGATGAGGCTGGTTCCCGTTTGCATGAGAGTGGTCTTTTCCCAGGAGCTGGGTCTAGTACTGAAAAACATGAGACGAATAGTTTGGAAGCAGGTGCACAAGGCCTACATCAGTTTTGGTGTGTCCCTGTGGAGAAAGAGAAGGGTTTAGTAGACTGGGATACTGATGAGATGGGGTTATAGAAGAAGTGGACTTGTCTAAGGCCAGGAATCAGTGGGAGTTCAACGAATGGTGCAAGGCAGGGATGTTGATGGACAAAGCCTTGAGTACGGGTGAGATGGATTTTTTACTTTTGGCAAGGCAGGTTGCGTTAGAAAGAGCCTATGTGGTTAGAGTGGCAGATGAGGATGGTTGGGGTGTTGCTGCGAAAATGGCGTCTAATGATTCAGTTGACCCTATGTTGCAAATTTTTGGAGGAAAGAGAGAGAGGGCCAGATTAGCAACTCAGACATTTTCTAAGAATAAGAAATTGAAAGTTTCGCATGACAAGAATCAAAAATTTGAGGGACAAGTGGGCAATATGCAGGGGTTTATTCCCAGTATACATCAGGGTCATCCTGTGGCACCTGTATTCATTCAAGCTCATCCGTCGTTTTTACTGACCTGGCAACAGGTGTCCAACCAACAAGGGTTGGTAACAACAGCTCCAGCTGTAGAAGTCAGTGGTTTGAATCTGTTCTTTGCGGGGCAGCATTCAGAGCAGGGGGTCTTTTCACAGGATGCGTTTCTGAAGCAGTCTAGCAGGTTTTCATCAGCAACAGCGGGTAGGAGTTTAGGTGTAGAAAGGAGAATGGATGTAGGGAAAGACATTATGTGTTATTTGTGTGAAGGGAAAGGGCATTATGCTAATGATTGTGGCTCGCAGAAGCATTTGAATGTGCCCTTTCGAGGTGATATCCCAAAACAGAAAAGGAGTTGACAAAGCTCGGGTGAAGAGTTCAGCAGTGATGGGGAAGGGTATCATGTTAGATTGTGAAGAGCAACATGTGGCAGGAAGGCTTCATTCAGAGGTGGCAGTCAGGTACTGGAAGGAAGCTATAAAGCCAGCTCCTTTGGTAGTAGATTAGTTAGAAGGACAAATTCTGCTGTTTCTAAGAGGGGTCATAAGTCTTATGTCACAGAAGGTGCCAAAACAATGGGCATTTTTGTTAGAGAAAAAAGAATGGGTAAAGAAGGAACTGGAAAGATTAAGAAAGGCAGGGGTGATAGAATTGGTTGTGCAAAGAAGTTCAAGACCGGAGGTTCTTCTAGAAGTAAGTTCTGTGTTTGTGGTGTCCAAGCAGGAACCGAAGAGGCTTCGTTTGGTGATAGATCTAAGAAGGTTGAACAGAACGTTACCCAAGAAGACATTCAAGTTTGAAGGCTTGGGGATGTTGTTGAGAACAGTGGACAAAAATTGGTAGGTGATAATGTTTGATCTGAAGGATGTTTATTACCATATTCTGATGGATGATCTGGCACAACGTTTTCTGGAGTTTTGCATGAATGAAATATGGTTTCATTATAAGGTCTTGCTCTTGGGTTGAGTCACTCTCCATGGATTTTTTCATAGATCATGAAGGCAATGATTGGAAGTTGGAGAGCAAGAAGAATTTTCTGTAGCAACTACCTGGACGATGTATGGGTGGCTCATCCATCAAGAGAAGTTCTTCTAGAGCAATGGCAGTCGGTCATAGAGAGGAATTTGAAGGGTTGCAGCTGGATTCGAGCAAAAGAGAAAGGGGATTGGGATCCAGTGCAGAAGCCAAAGTATTGCAGCTAATAGTAGATACGACAGGAGGGTTGATAATTGTGCCAGATGAAAAAATTACTGCTATGGTTTTGCAGTTGAAAACATTGTTGGGGAGTTCAATGGTATTGGTATGAAAACTAGTGTCAGTAGCAGAGAGAATTCAGAGTTTGGTGAGAGTTTTTTCCCTTGCTCAGGTCAAATGTCTTGAGTTTTATTAGTTGATAGATGCAAGGAACTGTTGTTGGGATGATTGGAACACAGACATGGCATTGTCTCCACAGGCAATCGAGAATATTTGGTAGTTAGTGGAGAATCTAAAAGCTTAAAATGGGCGTTCAGGGTGGAAACCATCAAGGGTAAAGACGGTGTTTGTGGATGTGTTGATAGTAGGTTGGTGTGGAGTTTATCAGAGAAGAGTTGCAGCAAGGAATTGGTCAAGAAGGTTGACGTCGAACATAATTGTGCAGCTTGAGTCAATTGCAGTTCTTCGGGTATTTGAAGCATTTGGTACCTAGTTAAGAGAGTTATGGGTCACATTGGTGATAGACAACAAGGTGGCGTTAAGAATGGTGATGAACGGAGGGTCATCGTGGTGGCAAAAGGAGATTGCAAGACAAATTTGGAAATTGTGTGTAGAGTTGGATATAGAAATCTACCTTACGAGGTGGGTTGCAAGCGAGGAGAACCTGGCAGATGTTTTTTTGCAGATAGTGGATTTTAGAGATTGGGAAGTAAAAAAGAAGTTAGTGGATCGGTTGCAGGAATGATGGGGAGTTTTCGATATGGACAGGTTTGCAAGTCATATAAATTCGAAGATAAAGAGATTCAACAGCCTGCATCTTTGTTTTGAAACAGAAGCAGTGGATTGCTTCACACAGGACTGGAAGGGTTGTGTAAATTATGTATGCCCACCATTTGGGTTAATACATCATTCCCTGATTCATGCAAGGGAGTGCGAGGCAGTGATAGTGATTATCGTTCCAGTTTAGGTTGCAGCACTGTGGTGGCCAATAGTTGTACAGACGGAAAAAGAGGAGATGGACTTGTTACCACCACAGAGAATATACAACCAGGCCCATCAGAACATATGAAGCTATGCAACAACAAGCATTGGAGGCTGAGGGTGATTCAGATAGATTGGTCAAGCAATTGTTAATGCGTGTAGAGGATTTAGTGGAGAATTCAGTTAGTGAAGTATATAGGAGAAGGTTGAGTATGGCATGGAAATTGTTTTGTAGATTCACGGAACAGATAAAGCGAGAGGCATGTCCTGCAATGGATATGACATTAGCATCATTCTTGGCCTGGTTGGAGATGTCGGGACATAGTATGGATATGCAAATATGCTTGGCAGCAATTGCTAGAGTGCATAAGTGGAAGGGGTTGCATGATCCTATGAAGACCAGTAGAATACAGATGGTCATGAACAGTATTAAGAGAGCTATGTTAAAAGAGGCTGAGGCGAAGTGGCCGAGAGACCCTTTGCCAGTGGATGTTGTTAAAACATATTTGGATTTTTCTCCTAATGGTATTAATTTTGAGATGTGGTCACGAGATTTGGCCTTAATAGCCTTGGGTTTGAGAATGATAAGGTGGCCAAGTGAGCTTTGTGAATTGAGGAAAAAAGATGTGGAGTTTAGGAATGGTTTATTGTGGGTTAGGATTAATAAGTCAAAGAATGACCAACTAGCAAAAGGGAAATTTGTGCCAATTGAGATGTCTAGTAGCAAGTATTGCCCGGCTAAGAGAATAGTGGAGTATTTGAGAATCAGACCTGTAACGAAAGATGAAGCGCCATTTTTTCTTTCTAACAAGGGGAATAAAATAATGGTATCAGCAATTTCTGCAGTGATTAAACGCTTTGCAGAGCATGCTAATGTGAAAGGGAGGTTTACAGCGCATAGTTTAAGGATTGGTGGTGCCATGGCAGCTATGAAAGGAGAGATGTCGTTGGAACAAATTCAAACAATTGGTGGTTGGGTTTCGAATGCTGTATGACTATATATAAGATCAGTAGGAATGGCAGAATTGTGAGCATCTACATTGATGGGTTTTTAGCATTACAATAGGTATAGTATTTTGGAATTGTTTGCTGTAAGAGGTAGAAAATGCATTTGCAATACAATTTAATGAATGTTCGAATTTTTTCCTTACGATACTCTGGAAGAACCCGTATATTGTTCTTCATAGTATAGGTACGCAGGAATGAGAGACAAACAAAATAGCTGCTTGATACATGAGTATTGAGGCAGCTTTTGTCTCGAATCACGTACAATGATCGAACATGTGATAGGCCCGGTTATGATCACATGTTCGATTGATTAGCGATTATCGAGTGTCGATTAATTGAACGAAAGTATGTGGTAATTTGAGTAATTAATAATTAGATCATTAATTAGAGTTTGATCTATGAGGTTAGTTGTAGTAAGAATGAGGTAATTGAGTAAGTATGAGGTAATTGAGTTAGTATGAGGTAATTAGGGTATTATGAAGTAATTGGAAAGTAGTATATTAGTTAAGCTTGTAAGAAAAAGAATTAGTAACTTTGTCTTTTCTGCGAACCTGACTTTCGTTCTGGTTAATTCGACCCCTCTCACCCTACCTGTTAATGCTGGGATGTTGTAGTTGTCTGGTCTGCCAAGACGGTAGCTAAATAGAATTGGTAGGCAGAAGAATATTTAATGGGATTTTTAGATTTGTGATCTGTTTGAACGACAGTCGCAGAGTATATTTGGCCAGTCGGGATGACTGCCAATGATATTAATAAAATAATAAGATTTGTAATAGCCGACCGATACTCGGGAAGGCTGCATAAGTGCTTGTAAATGGGAAAGACATACCCATATATTGTTCTTCATAGTATAGGTACACAGGAATGAGAGACAAACAATTATTATTTATAATATATAGTGAGCTTAGGCTCAGTTAACAAAAATCAACAGCATCAGAGTAAAGTGATATATAAAATTCGAATATGCGGATTCAATAAAATTGCTTTATTTCAGAAATCAAGCAATTTACTATTCGAATTTTAGACAATTCAAATTTTCTTAAGTATTTATTATCAAAGTAGCATTAAGATTAGGATTGTTGTTATGGGTTTAGTTGATATTTTTTATTTTTGTTGTCTGGAATGATCTGACCCTGATACTGTTAATAAAAAGAGACGGTAAATAATATAAATATAAAACATACCTTTACATGTTTGCGCATATGCAATGTTAATAATATTGGCGATAAGAACCAAAGTGATAATAAAGATCAAACAATATTTTGACAACATTTTGATAAAGAGTTTTTTTTTTTTATAATTAAGAGTTAAGAGATATTAAATCGAACTGGAAAAGAAAAGAGAAGAGCGTAATTTTTACACTCCAAAATGCGTGTATTTAAATATACAACCAAACTCCCCTAAGCGCAACTCCCTAAATGAACGCTCTATGAAAATCCTTCCTAAATGCATGCCTACACACATATAAATTTCTACCTCTTTGAATATAATATCTCTAAATGCACACTCTATGAAATCTTTATTAAATGCATTCCTCTACACACATAAATTGCTACCTTCTTAACTGTAATACCTTTCTAAATGCACCCTCTATGAAAAATCTACGCCTCCACACATATAAATTTTTTATCTCCTTGAATGTACTACCATTCTAAATGCACTCTCTATGAAAAGTTTCCTTAAACGCATGTCTCCACACATACAAATTTTTTGCTTTCTTGAATGTAATGTCTCTCTAAATGCACGATCTATGAAAAATATCCCCAAATGCAAGCCTTCAAATACTTCTTTAAATGTGTGAACTCATTTTATTTCCTTTTATAGTAATTTTCAATCAGAGTCAACCAGAATAAATACTCTTATGAACTGAATCTGCACATATGCGCTTCCACACATAAATTTTTTACCTTCTTGAATGTAATGCATGCTCTATGAAAAATCTCCTTAAGGCTACGCCTTCACACATAAATTTTTTATCTTCTTGAATGTGATACCTCTTTAAATGTGTGTTAACTCATTTTTTTTATACATATTCGGCAGTCGCAATGCGTCTAGGAAGTAACCAAACCATTTTACTGCATTTCAGTATTCATTGCATTTACTGTATTCACTGTGTTTATTGTATTTATTGTATCTTCACTGCATTTCATATGGGCAGATTTGACACGAGTAAATGTTGTGACAATAGATACAATTTTATTGGATATTGCTCTGATTTATTCTTTTTATAGTAATTTTCAATCAGAATCAATCAGAATAAATACTCTGATGATGCAAATCTGCCTATATGGTGCACGCTTACACACATAAATTTTTTAAAGGCCTCCTTGAATGTAATATCACTTTAAATGTACATACTATAAAAAGCCTTCTTTAATGTACGCCTCCAAACATATAAAGTTTTACTTCATTGAATGTATTACCTCTAATTTGTTTACATATGAGCAGTCACGATGCATTTTGGAAGTAGTTCAACAAACCGTTTTACTGTATTTATTACTGCATTCACTGTATTCATTATATTTACTATATTTGCTATATTTACCTTATTTTCCAATGGGCGAAAATGTTCACTCGACAATGTATCCCAAAGTGGATGTTGATCTGATTTATTCCTTTTTTAGTAATTTTCAATCAGTACCAAATCTGTCGATACTACCAAGTCCAGTAATTTTCCTATTCTAGTAATTCCCAATGGAACGTTCCAGTAAACAATACAGTAGATTAATAATAACAGAGACTTGTAAGAAGTCTACGTTTTGCACCGACCAAACTATTACCCAAGCAAATTCAAGAATTACTCTACGTGTTATTATTGCGACAGGTAAACGGCGAGTCTGTCGCTCCAACGGTCAAGACCTCGTGTAACGTTATGAAAACGGCGGGACAAGGCTTCAAGGCGTGGACTATGATTTGGCGAGTATAACTTTATTTTTATTGTACTTTGACTTTTGCATTTAATAAATAAGCACTAACTACTACAATCGCTATACTATAACTTGTTAACTATAGGGACTTTGATCTTTCTCCCACTAATTGGAGGCACGAAAGATAAGTTTTACTTTATTAATACACTGCTTTTTTATACAATTTTGCATTCACTAACAAATTCTATTTATCTTTAGGTTCTACTCATATTTTCCCACCATTCCGCCTCTCTATAATCGTGCAATTGCAGGTTTCACTTAGATGGTGTTGGGTTCGGAAGTTTGCGACTCTGTCGCTCCACAATTCAAAACCTCGCGTAACGTACGATAAGTAACCTTTTCGAAAGAGGGTATTAGATTTGGCTGATGAGTGATTAAGGCTTTTGGTTACTTTGATTCAACGAAGTCCCACAGGGTAAGTCACGTGAACAAGAAATTGCACGAACGACGATGTTTATAGAGGTTTTACAAAGTGTATACTGGTAGCAATATTAGTGTTTTATTATCATCAATACAATGTATTTTGGGACTTATTATTTTAATAAAGCAAATGAGACTGTCGTCCCTTAGGGCCATTTCGGCCTTTATTTATAATATCTTTTTAATTATAATCTATTTAATTACATTTATCGCATTTCTCTATTTAATTCGATTTCTCTAACTTATCGAATTAAACTATTTTACTTAATAAATCCCCTTAATCCCTTTAATTTCCTTAATCTCTTTTCCTTGATTTATTTAATTAATCGAATTAATTCGATTAATCGCCGGGATATCTAAATCGAGGAATTGATCATCGTAACCGCTATCACGTGGGTCCCGGCATCCAATTTCTATCACGTTATTGGATCTAACAATGGGTAAGTATTGTGTTCTATTTGTTCTACTGTATTTATTTTAATGCAACTATACTAACCTGCCCTTTTGTAACCTGGGTCTTGCCACTTTGAAACATTGTATTTACGACCCTATACCTTCCATTATTTGGATACATTCGTCTTGCTGGGATTGTTTGGCACGATTATGCACGTTTTACCATTGTGGGGTCGATCATGCATTTTCGATCCTTGGGTCCCGATCAGCGCTTGTGCAACGTATCGTGATGCACGAGCCATCATGTTTTGTCTGGCCTGTGACATTATCATGCATAATCCACTAATCACTATTTCAAGGTCACAGAGATTATTTCTGCCATAACAAGGACAAATAGTACAGATATATATGTGCAGATAGAAAGAAAACGTGGTTTGTCATAAAGACCAAACGCACGAATAAATATGGTCATATATAGAAATTGTGGGTATCGGGAATACTGTGACTCAGTCGCTCCACAATCCAGAATCTCGTATAACCAAGATAGTTAACCTTACAAAAGAGAGGTGTTAGATTTGGCTGGTGGCTGATTAAGACTTTGGTTACTTGGGTCAGCAAAGCCAGGTATATGGAGTCACGTGATCAAGAACTTGGGTGTTTATGAAGTTTACAGGGTTTATAATGGTAATAGTTATAGTGTGATATTATGACCGATTTATAAGATTGGGACTTATTATTTAATGCAGTCAACGAGACTCAATTCTCTCAAGGGTTATTTCAGCCTTTATTTATAATATAACTTTTTGCCTGTTACAATTACCTTATTTATATTTAATAAAATTATATTTTTAAGAGTATTTAATTTTTTATTATGAAACCTCTTGTCATCCTGTATGCCCTTCTGCTTCTGAAATACCTTCCACAATCCATAGTGTAATAAATTTCATTTTGCGCATTTTTCATGTGATCATTGTGTTTTTGCCAGGCTTTCTGTCATGTTCTAGAACTCACAAAATGATCAAAAATTACTACCGTACCATATATATTTTTAACTAAATGAAATTGGAAGCTTAATTGCTTTCAGTGATCAAATGCCACTGGACTGTTCCAATCACTTAGAATAGTGATCCAACCGGAGTAGTTAAAGACTAAAATTAGTATAAAATTTAATTTTTGGGTCATCCATCTGTTTGCAAGAATGTAGAGTTCCAAATAAGATGCAAATTAGTCAACCGAATTAACCACATAATTGGGAAATGGATTAAAAAATCTACTGGTTGAACCTTACTTCAAGCAGAGGGTTTCCTAGTCCATTCAAATCGGATAACTGGTTAAAAACAGTTGATAATTTTTTAAATATTACAAAATTTTAATATTTTATAAACCAAATTTGCCGCAAATGTTGTCAAACATTCAATAAACATTGTGTATATAAATTTCCAGCTTCTTTATTTTATGCTTTAGCTGTAACTATAGGTACAGACATTTGATAAAATTGTTATATGTTGTTTATTGATCTCTGTCAATTCGGAATTGATGCCTGTTATTTTTGAATTTCACTGATCAATAAATAACTTAAGTCAATTTTTGATATTTATGATGCAGCTTTTAATTAATTAAGATAAAAATGTAAATTACGTATCATACTTGTAATAACATAAATAAAAATAAATATTTGCTTTTTTAAATTTTTATTACCTTTTTTCTTTAATGAAAATAGAAAAGCAAACCTTTATTTTTCTTGCTTGTTATGCTTTTGAATGAATACTAAAAACTTATATTAGTCAAAGATAAAACAACTGATGTTTAATGGATACAAATCGTACAATGCATATTTAGAGTTATTAAAAACCTCTAATGCTTTATATAACCAAAACCTAAGTATTTAATAAAATCTGTGATTGTTACTGTTGTAAAAAAACCAACTGTGACACTAAATTCTGCTCTTGGAGGAGAAACAACATATTATGTTTAAGACAATGTGATTGTATCTTGCACGGTCAATGCAAAAATTGCTAGATAATTATTTTTTTTCTCGACAAATAGAATTGCAATAAGTTTTTTTTTATTTTAATTTTTTTTTAAAAAAAAAATAATAGTTACAATTAGTTTGGTTTTTTTTTTTTTTAGCTTTTAGATTGGAGAAATTGCAATTTTACAGTAGCATTTAGAACTTATCATGAATATATAACTATGCACTTTTATTTATTTTATTATACCAAAAATTTTAATAAGTACTGCGTGAATATTCATTAATCGGTAAAATTCATACCGATTCCAAAGTGACATACATTATTTTTGGCTTCGTAAATGACACATGTTGATTCCAAATCAACAGGGATCAATAAACGACACATAACAAAATCATGTCAATTGAGAGTAACTCAATGACATTGTGATGCCTCAAAAGGTCATAATTGACGCATGTCGTAACATTTGACTTGTGTCGCAAAATTTAACTTTTGGGTAATATCCGATTTACATAATAACTTCTAAACTACATCTAACTTATGCCTTAACATCTACCTTTCCTGAGTCCTGTAATATTTTACTTATCCCCGTAATACTTTATTTACGTTATGCCTTAACACTTGACGTGAATCATAAAATTTGTACTAGTATTGCGACGTTATAAGAATGTATAAGCTTAGTATTCTTTTGTCATTTTATTCGATATAAAATACTCGACTCTATGCGTAAAGTGTAAAGTATACTATGTAGTTATTATCGCTATTATTTTATATAAGTTATTGGAATAAATTCTTGATCGATCAAATAATTAAATCAAAAAAAATCGTATCAGGAACGGAGTTTGTACAATGGTTTGCCTGCAATTCAAAATGTATGCGAAACCTTGGATCTGATTGGATGATAAATTCTTGTGACTTTGTGTAGCTAAAAAAGAAGAGATATATGATGAATGGAGTGCAACGGTTTAATATAGCTTATACAAACCTTTGTAGGTATCTTATTTGTGCATGTACATGCATTTCAGGTTTAAAGTTATGCCTTTTTTCTAATTGCTTTATTCCGGTTTTGACTATTTTATACATCGCATGATTTCTATATAAAAAAAAAAATGTTAACGTGTTTGATAAAATATAACGAATGCAAATTATGTCTTGTTTTTGCTTATACCAGGAATGGAGTGCATTGTTTTATGGTGAGTGAAGTGTCTCTATGTTATATCTTCTATATTATTAAAATTTTAAGTGTGTGTCCGGAATAAAATGTATTTGATTGGTCAATGTCTAAAACGTGATCTGTGTACCCAAAACAGTATAAATTAAGCATAAATTGCAGCTACTGATACGTACGAAATATAATAAATGGCGAATATAGTAATAGTACGTAATAAAAAATTAAAATTTACTTATTTAGTAATTAAGTTAATATTTTAATAATATAGATGCGTGTCCTTCTGAAAATAACGGTTTACACAAGAACAGTAATGTAATAAGAAAATCAATTTATATGTAATTTAAAAGCAAGCTTTTCTTTGTAAAAACTTCACTTGAATTTCAATAAAGTTAAAGGCATAGTCTTACCTTTAATATTAAAAATATATATGTTATTTTCAAATTGATATATACAATTTATTGCATAATTAATTTTATATTTCTATGATTTAAAAAATAACATTTAATCAGCATTGAAATATTAGGTAGTTTGTCATTTTAAGCAATGATAATTCAACGGCATCCAGTATTATGTATTCACTTTGGTAATGATAAAAAAAAAAGAATTAACGAGTATCACAACAATAGCATGATTATTAATGAATAAGTCAAATTTTATGTATTAAGTCATTATACACTATGTATTTAGATCAAGAGAATATAATATATTAGATGCTCAAGTAGAGATATTAATCGACTCAACAAATTACATATTAGCGTTATCCATATTATTACACATATTAACCCACAGCACTAAATCACCTCTAACAACTGATTTTACAAAAGTTGAAATTTTTATGATTTCATTGAACATTTAGATAAGTGTGTAAAAGCTATGTATTTACACTAAAAAATTAATATCTTCAAATTAGCAAATCCAATGTGACTTTAAAAGTCTTTTTGCATAATACGATGCAACGAATCCCGTTTTCCTAGTTTATATATAACCGATTAGGGAATTTTTATTCAATTATTTAATATTATAAGGTTTCAATTTATAAATAGATTTATATGTGTACTTACGACCAAAGAATTAATTCATATATAATCGATTAGAGAAGTTTTATTCAATTATAAAGATTCGATTTATAAATTAATTTTATACTCACCGACTAATGCTTTAACTTATATATAATCAATTATTTAATATTCTAAGGTTTTAATTTATAAATTAATTTATACGCGCACTTACGTTCTAAGAAGTAATTTGTATATAATAGATTAGAGAAGTTTTAATCAATCATAAAGATTCGATTTGTAAATTAATGTATACGCGTACTTACTAGCTGAGAATTAATTTATATATAATCGATTAGAGAGAAGTTTTATTCAATTACAGCCAGACCTAGTGTTGGCAGGCGAAACCCAAGAGTTTCGCCACAGACGAAAGGCGAAACTCTTGGGTTCGCCTGTCAACACTATAATTGATACTTAAAAATTAAATATTTATAAGATATCAAATTTGACAGGTAAAATAAATTGATTTGATTTCATGTAACATATTATAAATGTAAGAAATAAATCTAGCCAATCATATTTGTTTATAGCTATATAACTAATAGGTTATAGTATTTCAAAACTGATAACCTGTCAAAGCTAATACAAAAGTTGGCCACCATGCATATCAGTTTAGGAAGGTCATACTGCATATAGATTTGATTTGTAACTTAATCTATACTTACGGTCTAATAATTTTAAAATTGAGCTGTAATTTTGACCCAGAAGTCTATTTAGATCCCAACAATATATAGGCTATAGTAAAAATTGATATAAGTTTTTTTTTTAATCATTAATATATAGATTTATCTAATTTATTTTTTTTTACAATTTATATAATATGCATTTATATTTATAACAGACTCTAAGTTCAAAATAAGTCTAAAACATTTTAGTTGCTTCTTTCTCTTTATGTATTTCATATATTTTTATATCATCTTGTAAAGTTTTTTGTAATTGTCTTTTACAGTTCATATGAATCTCTGAAGTTCTAAAGAAATATTTTTTTTACTTATATTTCTAGACAAAAGTTTTAATTTTGACTGTTTTAGGTTCTGTGCCATATTCAAGTAAGTTTTCAAATCTAATTTATTAAAAAGTTCTTCAACTTGTTGTTAATAGACTACAATAAAATAAGCTTATTCTTTAACAAATTTATATAATAATAGATATTCATAAATTTTAAAATTTAGATCAAGACAAAATTGTTAAATTTATTACTAAATTTAGCACAATTTAATAAATTTTCTTAAAAACCAAAGACATTATTAGTTGTTTTAAAATTATTATATAATTGTTGTACAAATTTAACTTTATATTCTGTAGATGCTAAAGACTATAATTATTTCAAAACCATATTGTAAAACATTTGCATGAATTCATAATCAGAATTTCTAACCAAATGACAGATTGATAATAGTAAATGTATCCATAGAGACATTTATTTTAAAAAATATTTATATGCTTTATTTATACTTTTTTCTAAACTATCAAAAAGCTTAATAAAATCTTTATTGTTTAGAAATTCTTATGCTATTAGTAATTCATTTCCAAAAAATGAATCAAAATTTTTTTTAGATTATTTAAATAATTAATTCATTTATTTACTTTGTCGGACATCTCATGTGCATGATGATCAGGTAGAAGTTAAACTAGATTACTATATAGTTTAATACAAGGTATTTTGTCTTTTTCAATCATGAATTGCATCAATGGCACATAGAAGTATTTTTTAAATTTAACTAGACACTGAACTTAAATGTTTAATTTTTATTTAAAAGCCAATTTTAAAATAATTACCAGTCTAAAAGATATGACTCTGGTGTATTATAGTTATTTTTAAATATTTGAATGAATCAATTGGTAAATTCTATATATGCCTTATGTTAGTTTAAATATTGTTTAGCAGTTATAGTTCATAGCTTCAGTGTTCTTTAATCAGCATTTGAAATTGTGAAAAATAATATCTTAATAATTTATTATTAATTGTTTTATCTATTTAGAACTTATACTAAAAGTTTATCTTTGTTACTTGAGTTATAACTATCATATAGATATTATGCTAAATATAACAAGTTAAATAGTTGTAGCTTTCTAAAAAACCTGATTGAAGAAGATAATTTTCTGAATGCTATTTCTTCAAAATGTGTTAGAACTATATGCATTATATGCATTATACAACCAATTTATATTGTAATTATATTGGCTTGTTTATTAAATAGAACCATTGTACCTTTTTGATTACCAAACATATATGCTATATATCAGAAACAGAGTACAAAATATATAGTATATAGTTTACAAGCAACTCAAATATGTATGTACAATTTTCAGCATATGATTGAGTAATCTGTTATCATGACTTTGTGTAGGACCCTAAATAATACTTTAAAAGGTAGATACCAGAAACAAATGCCTTTGTGCACAAAATTTTGAAATTGATTGGTCTGCATAACTTATTCATCATTCAATATTTTTTAAAAAATCTTAAATAAATGCATACATCTGTAAAATTAAAAATGCTATAACAAATAATAGTAAAAATAAGTTTTTTAGTTACAAAATTAGTTTTTTAATATAAATTTAAAAGGCCTCAATGTTAAATATTTGGTAATTTTCAATTTTTTTTATTGAATTTTTTATTAGGCTAATAAAATAATAATTAATGATTGTTAAAAACTTAATCGAAAGAACTTGTCGATTATTTCTAAATACAGATATGTTTCATAAATTTTTGCAGAGCCCTAGAATTTTGGGTCAGATTCATTAGAACTGAGTGATGCTAGCTAATCAAATATATAGCAGTTAAACATTGACTTTATTAATATTGTAAGAGGTAAAGATGAGACACTATGCAGCTATTTTTTAAGGCTGCACAGTGCAATTTTCATAATTCTGGCTAGCTTTAAAATTCAGGTTTAAATTATCAATTGAAAGAAAAACAGATCTGCATTACCTGATTAATAGAATTCATCATTTATAATTCTGGTCAAACTTGCAGATTATTTAACCATATTTAAAGTTGTTTTGTTCTAGATCTGGCTAAATAATCTACAAATTTAACCAAAATTATCAATTCACTGATATGCAGAGAAAAAGTGAAAAAAAATACAAAACAACAAAAGCTGCATTTAAAACTAACCTTGTAGTATTAATTAAAAATAATGTGAACCCAACTTTACATATATTAAGTAGATGTTTTATATATATAAATATAAAATCTAATAAGTAAAAGGCTCTAGAAACTAATGTTTTACAGGCTGTACAGGCTGCACAGTAAATCCAAAAAACCTTGATTTTTACATTTTTAGTTAGAGATAAAACTGACATCTGTTAAAACCTGTGAAATAAATGTCATTGTGGCATACTTATCTAATTGGAGATGCCCATGATGATCTATCTGAAACATGTATGCTTGGCTGCAATAATGCTATATGACAGTACACAAGCCTCTATATGTAACCTCATCATCCCCTTCAAATAAAAAAAGATCAACCTAAACCAACCAGTTTGTGCTGGAAATAAATGTTAATTCCACTTACTCTATTTGGATTATATGTGAGGTGATGTCAAAAGAGGTGTGACTGAAGACAATATAATGGGTTCTGGCCTTGGAATAGTGAAACTAAAACATTTCTTATTAGTTCTATGAAAGCTGTGAAAAATATTAAAGTAATGAAAGGCTGTGCAGAAGGGATAAAGGCTAGAACAAAAATGGTTAAAAAGCATTTAGAATAATAAGAATAGTCATGGTCTTGTGCAGACTTTTCTTGTAGTTAATTCATTATAAAAAGGGTAAAATTTTTTTTAATAATACTTATCTTGTAATGCTCCTTATTAATTGCCTTGACCTTGTGCCAAATTGAAATCTGTTTCTGTATCTTTGAGAAATGTTATATGGCATAATTGTTTTTCAAGTAACAATCTGTTATATTTGCCTCATCTCTGAACTTAATCATAAAACCTATAACAATAGGTTTTTAGACTTAGTTATTAAAATTCAAACCAATATTCAGATTGCAAGTACTATTGATTTCTTTTATAAAGAGTCATTTCCTTATATCAGAAATAGATTGCAATGAAGAATATGGTTCCTGTGACTAAAATGGTGTCTGTATAAATTTCTTCTGTTTCTAGTTTTGCATAACAATGTTGTGAAGCTACTTATTGTCTATTACTCAAGTTAGACATTTTTTTGAATCGAGCCCATGGCTTATAATTATATTGAGAACATTATTTGAAATAAATTTACTAGTACTGTTTTGCAAATTTAAAAGGTTTGTTACAGTAACTGATAGCATATTTTTATTATTATCTTAGAATATAATATACAAAACAAGGTTTTTTTACTTTTTTAAAGATTAATTTATCAATAATGACTCCAAACTTTGAGTATTAGATAATTTGATCTATTGCAAATTTAGTTTTTATTTGCAAAACTTCTTGATGCCAAGTATATAGTATAGATCTTGATAACTATTTTTGTAACAGTTTTTCAATTAAAAATTCATAAACAAGACATAATGATTCTACAGTAGCATTTAATAAAGTTTGTTCAATTTGTAAAATTTTAGTAGAAATCCAAACTATTTGGATGAATATTTGCTATTATTGTTTTAAACAATGCTTTAATTTGGCACTTAAATCTTTTATTAAGTATTTGCTTTTGTTTGCATATTAATAACCTGATTGTTAAAACTTACTTAACAATTTTATTTTTAAAAGATGCTGATTTAAACAGCTTATAATTTGAACCTTATGTGCTAGATTTTGACTACTTTTCAATAGTTTTTAGTTTATGAATTTTAATTTTGTATTTTTAACTTTTAATGATTTGACTTGATTTTTATATTTATCTATAATACATTCAAAAGCTTCTTTTGAAAATAAATTGAAATTATTTCAATTTTATGTTTTCTTTTAAATTTTATATTAATTCAATTAGCTTTAATATATTTTTTTTTGTAGTTCTTGCATTTTATAAATAGTATAAAATATTTCCTTTTTTTTTATAATTTATAATATTAGTAAGTATTTTGTGAATTTTTAAAAGAAATTTAGGATTAAGCTAAGTATAACTTTATAAATTTATTGAGTTTTATTCTGTTAAGACTATATATAAGCTATGTAACATTTTTGTTTTATACTTTTGATATGTTATAAGAAAAACAGTTGATTTATTAATACTACAATTCTAAAAAAAAAACATTTATTTTATATAGTTATTAATATAATAAAATTATTAAATAAAAAAAAGTACAATTTATAACAAATATAATCTTTTGATATATGATTTTAAGATTACTTATTTAGCAAAACAAATGCATTGATGTTTAACTATTTTATTTAAAATAACTATTGAATTTCAATTATTTTAAACTTATTATAATGACTGACTACTCAAATAATTTAAGAAGACAATAAACAACTACTTAACTAAAAAATCAAGAAAGACAATAAATAACAGACCAGCCAAATAATTAAGAAAAACAATAAATAATAGATTATCTAAACAATTAAGAAAAATAATAAATGACTAACCAATCAAATAATTAAAAAAAATAATAATAAATGAACTATATAAAGACAATAGCTAAACTTAGTGAATAATTTTAGTTAAGCTGACAGGATGGATAAATTTGACTAAACTTTAATTAGCTTATTACTATTTTGCTTTTATTTCAAATATACAAATGTATATATATATAAATAATAAGTTTTTAGTATCTAATTGAAACATTACTTTGTTATCAAAATTTTATTATTACAGTTTGGATAATTGGGTTTTTGTTTGACTTTTAAGCATTAATTGAATTTTTTTTTTTTTGTTATACCAAAGTAAAAACTTTATTAGGTAATAGAAATAATTACATTAAAGATTTCTAAACTATATTTGTGCTACTTATTTAAGATAACCAATGTAACATTACACTTTCATTTCTATATAACACTATTATTAATTATTTCAAATTAATTTTAAGCATAGAAAGGTTAGAGAAAATCTAAGATGATAGTCTTGGCATTTAGTAAATACAGTTAGTAAGTGTATAGCCTATAATTAACCAGTTTTTAATAGATATAGTTGGATTTATAATAGGTGTATTAGTAGTATTAGAATTAGATTGAGAAAGTAGAGTTAAAGAATATATTTTTGAACATTTAGATTTTTTAGTTATATTGTAAGCTTTTTCTTATTGTTGTTGAAAAATGT
>CAJVQA010001857.1:0-23885 GCA_910591915.1 Cetraspora pellucida
TTAAAATAACAGTCATTAGATTTAATATTATTAATAAGCTTTTTAATTTATTTAATAAAATGTGATGTATCAGAAGTAATGATATTACCTATATAAAGAATATGAATTTAATAAATATCTTTTAGTATATTTTTTTTATCTAGGTTATAAAGATAAATTATTTATTATATAATTATATATTTATTTTAATTTTAAATTTTTATAAATTATTTAGATATTGGTATTTAAAAAAATTAATTTTTAAAAATTATAATTTTAGCAGCTAATATTTGGTAACAAATAGTAAAAATTTTAGAAATTACAACTCAATTAAAAAATTATAAACATTCTAAACAAAAATCTGGAGATATATTTATTACTCAATTTAGAGAATTTATTTAAATCAAAATCTAATTAATATATTTTTTTTATTAAATATTGATTCAGCTTTAAGTTAATAGAAAACATTTACAATAAATTCATCATATTTCTAATTACTTATAATTAAACTTTTTTTGATTACTTCATATACAACAAGTTATAAAAGAGTTTGATCTATTTGTAGATAGATGATAAAAAAAAAAAAACAAATTTATTAATTAAAAATCTTGAATTATTAATTAAAATTCATTTTTATTATATTACTAATAGAATATCTGAATTAAATTTATACAATCAAGAACATATAACTAAAAATATTTATCAAGAATTATATAATACACAATTTAATAAAGAAGAAGAAAAAGAAGATCAAAATAAAATTAAAAATTAATTAAATATTGATTTGGATAATTATGATTTAGATGATAATAAAGGAACTATATGAAAAAATTTAAATTTATTAGAAATAATTGATTTAGAAAATAATATTTTTAAAGATGATAATAATGATCAATTTATGAAAATTTCAAATACTGAAAATGAATTAGATAATTTTATTCAAAATTAGAAAGTGAAGAAGATTATAATCTAAGTAAATTAGTACAAAAATATTTTGATAATATTGATAATATTTATTATTATTAAAATTAAATAATTAAATTTATTATTATTATTTAATTTTATATTATATATATAAAGATTTTTTTCTTAATATTAAGTTTTTTTTATTTTTATATATATAATATAAAATAGTTTATTAGTATTATATTTTTAATATTAAATAGTTTATTAGTATTATATTTTTAATATTATTTATTTATTTATATAAATATATTTTGTTAAATATTTTATTAAAATAAATTTATTTTATAACTTATAATTTTTAAAATTTTATATTATAGTTTCAGATTATAGTTTTATAGTTTCAGGTTTCAGAGTTTCAGATTAGAACCTTCCAAAACTAGTTTCAGGTAGGTTTCATTTTGAGTGCCAACTCTAATGTAGACTATATAAAATCACCACTCAAAAAAGTTTCAAAAATTATATGATATTGTCAGTTCATGATTAGATTATGGTAATAATATTTATCAAAATATTAACATAATTTATTTTGTAAGTAATTTTTTTTCTTCAATTCTTTAAAATGAAAATGATCATTGAAAGCATGAAATCCAATAAACATGCTATTCTAAAAATATATATTGTTGCTGTAACCAAATTCCATTAACAATAAATAAAAAAAGAATGAAAATCGAAATGAATTATAAAAACAATCAAGAAAATGCAAATGAATCAGAAAATATAAATTTTTAATGTGCTTCCTGAAGATTATAACTTTGATTATTTATTTGAATCCAGAGTGCAGCAACAAAAATGATTATAGAAAACAATAGCAACAAATGGCTCAGTAGTATTAATATAAACTTTGTGCTATTGCATAAATTGGAGGATTATAATTATTTTAAAAGACAATGGAATATTCCAAATACTTAGAAAAATCGTAATTATAATACTTTCTGGCTATAATAAATATTCCGTTGATTGAACTATTTGAAATAAATAAAATGCTTAATTTATTATTTATCGTTATTACTTTGTTCGTCTAAATTTTTTGTTTTTATTTTTAATTTACAGTATAATTTTTAAAATTTTAGATTATAGTTTCGGGGTTTCGAATTATAGTTTCAGAATTTCGGGTTTCGG
Source organism: Cetraspora pellucida (assembly GCA_910591915.1). Lineage (NCBI taxonomy): Eukaryota > Fungi > Glomeromycota > Glomeromycetes > Diversisporales > Gigasporaceae > Cetraspora > Cetraspora pellucida. The sequence goes on from CAJVQA010001857.1 coordinate 2,065, forward strand.
AGTTTCGGATTAGAGTCTTCCGAAACTAGTTTCGGGTAGGTTTCGTTTCGAGTGCCAACTCTAGTATCCACTATAACGAGGGTAGACTGTATATAAAATTTCGAATTTTGATTGGTTTGCCCGAAGGCTTTGTTAACATTGCACGTGATGTGATATGACTGGATAATTACACGTATGATCACATGATGGTAAAAACTTTGTTGGCTAGTTTGCTACCTTACTGCCTTACGGACCTAGCACTTAAGATGAGAACTTAGTCCTTGTAGACTAAGTCTCAGGTTCAGGTCTAAGGGTTTGAACCTGAAGACTTTACTATCTCCTATGTAGAGGATTTATTCCTGTCACAATTATGCCACTAATCTGATTGAATTGTTATAACGTGATTCGAAATCAACGTTGTATGTAGCGGTAGTTTATTTGGAAACCTTAAAATATTTAAACTTATAACTTTATTCTAACATTCAAATAATTAATATATTCTTATACAAATACAAAAAATTTTTCATCTAAATAAAAAAGAAAAAGGAAATGTCTAAGGAAACAAAGGTAATGAGTAAGAAAAAAAATATAATGTTTGTTCTCAAAGTTATTACTGTTTTTTTTTTGAAAATAAAAAAATCAAAACCAATTCAACGAAAAAAAACTTCTATATCGGTAATAAGATCATAACATCATTTGACGGAAACTATCAAGCATATATGTTTCTCTGTATAGCGAGAATCTTAAATTTTACGAATTAATAATAGAATATTTTTAATTCATGCATGGGTTTGTAATCATCTTTACTTCGAGTAGTTGTATATTAATCAAGATTAATATGCATCATGCTTTTCCATAACGGGTCTCGTCGTTCTATTAATTAAAAAATAGATCAATATTATGGGTATTAATATTTATATTCCCTAATCAAATATTACTCACCGATAAGTAAAGGCCAAGGGTCAACATAATTCTGATTGATTGATGGAATAACCGAATGTAACTTTTTACATAATCCTTGATCAAATTGTAATCTCGTATCTTTAGCAATCCTCAATTCTCTAACACATTTTCCATTCTCTCTAGAATAATCAGCAACAACTTCTAAAAGAGTATCATCAAATTTTTCTACATCCAAACTTAAAATTTTTAATGGAGCTTGACAATTTTCTAATAATCCAGTCATACTTTCTGGTGCAAAGTTGTAACGACATTCCAATTGTAAATGAGTCAATGTTGGTGGTAATAATTGACCTATTTGTTTAAGCGGTGCTATAGTAAACATACAAGAATTTTGACCTACATCACTAATTGCCAAATGTGTTAAGGTTGAAGTTGATATCCATTTGAGTTGTGATATAGGAGTTGTACGAATTGCGAATGATATCAAATGTGGAATCTGAGTACTTAACATTTGAACTAACTCTGGATTTATAAAATCTATTGATAATTCTCGTAATGTTTGAGCTGACATCATAATAATTGATATACAAGTGTTTTGTGATAAACCATCTTTAACACTACTATGATGATCGTGATTTAAAACTAATTTTGATATACTAAGTTGACCAGTTTTAAATAAGGAATCAGAAAGAGGAATATCTTGTTCTTGATAACAATTTACCAAAAATAAAGATTTTAAATTATGACATTTTGCTAAAATTTGTAAAGAATTTTCATCAATATAAATCTTTCTAAAATCAGCATGTGTCAATGATTTCATTTGACTAGTGAGAGCAGAAAATATTGAAGCAGATCTTGAAGGATTGAATAAGCCAGCCAGTGATGAAATCATATTAAATTGTTCTAAACTTTGTTGAGCTTCAATAAGTTTTGGAATTTTTTGAGCTATCGTACCTTCATGATGAGATGTCAATACTAATCGATGAATATGTTGAGAATTTTCGATTATAATTGATAAAAGATTCGTTAATTGACCTTGATCTATATTTGAACAATTTATTCTTAATTCATAAATTCGGGAGACTGCTTTGTGAATTCCATCGAATAATGTACAATCAGTCATGTTGTATCTACTTCGAGATTCACAATCTAAAAGTCTTAGACCATTAGATTTGTTAATTAGCATTTCAAAGATTAACCTTTCTAAGGTGGCGAAATTTGCTTTCTTTCGAAGCATGTAATCAGTATTTTTTGCCCACCATTGTTCAAGAGCGATTTGTAAAACTCCAATATGTAATTCTTTAAAGTATGAAGGATAATCAAATAATGGATTTGATTTTGATAAAATGTGACCCTCATCTTCTAATATTTGACGTGCTTCATCAGATAAACATGATAAATAAGTTCTAATCAATAAATGACCTGCATCTTGATCATCTATCAAGTTCAGATTGGAAAATGGGTGACTCCAAAGTAAGACTATAGCGTATTGACACCACGATCGATTAACTAATGTCCATGAATATAAGGATGAACGATCATTGTCTAAATTCTTGATGATTTCTTCAATACAATCTGATGGAAGCATTGGATTATTCACAAATACACTCATTCTTAATGATTTTCGTTTACTCATCTTTACTACGTACTAAATAAATTTAGATAAAAATTGATTATGCTTTTGAAACATATATTTCAATAATTAGCTAATACGTAATAAAATCTCTAACAGTACCGTAACACTCAATCAACCGTAATAATTACCTTAACAATAACTAAATTTAATGTAGATACTTTTTTAAAATATATAATAAAATACACAATATATTATAAAAAAAAATTTCAATTCAATAATTGAAATTGTCCGGGTTTTAACTTGTTAGTTATACAATAATAAATAAAAATTAAACGATGTTTTCCTTCTTTAAAAATCTTTTTTAAAAAAAATAAAACAAAATAAAGGATTATAAATTCAAAAGAGCTCCAAGCAACTCACTAACTGTAGATGATAAAGTAAATTTTTTATTTTAATCATAAAAACTAGGCGAAAAATGAATTTTGAACCTGGCGATTACGGTAATTAAAAAAAACCGTAAGTACTTTTAGTTTGTATGTACGGCCTGTAAATTTATCTCTTAGGTTCAGATTTCAAGTTACACTAGAATTTATTACAATATGTACTTCCACGCCTTATTACTTTTTTGTGTTCATTTCTTTATTTAACGTTTAATTATTTCTTTGGTGTTTATAATTACAGTAACACTTTGCAGTTTGTACAGTATCTAATGCATGCAATTGGCGGATTGAACAAAGAATACAAGCATTATACAGTATGCAGTTACAATGAATCACAAGTTGGGGATAGATAAAAGTGGCAATAACTGACATTATAATAACATATTTATAGTTTTATTATTTGAACAATTTCTTACATATTCCTGTATTCTCCCAGTTAATTTTATCGATATTTTAGAGAGATTCATTGCCTTGCTAATTTTGCGGTTAGAAAAAGTTTTTTCTTTCAAGATAAAAACAACTATACATGTAAAACAATGATTACTAATTTAAGCACGGAGATGTTTCATGACATGATTCTTTGCAGATTTGTTTGTTAGACAACATACTCAATATGATTTTAATTTATTAAAACGTCAAGAATCAATTCTTTTTCATTATAGTAGCGATTCTATATTGTAAAATTTTGGTTGATTATTTTCTGGTTATTTCCGAATTTACTTGAGTTAGCAATTTGTGCCTTGTGCATCTACGTGAGCCGCCACTTTTTATAAAAAAAAGTAATTCTTATTCTTTCTATACTGTATGTACTACCATATATAGTAACTTTATTCTGATTGGTCAACTTTTACAATTGAATTTATATAGTTTAGAGTACTTTTACGACTTATCGTATCCCTTGCATCATCTTGCAGGCACTCAAAAATTTTCAATTCTTCTAACTAGCCAATCAAATTTCAAGATCAGGTACAACTTAACACGATCAGAAAGATTCGTTCATTTTGTCAAAAATCGCTCATAACTCAAAATTTAATCTATGAAACCGCCTTCTGTGCACTAATAAAAATTTTCATTACAAAGCTTTGTTATAAGAAACACTTTCAAGCCCAAATTTAATACCAAATTACAGACCCTAATCTAATAACGTAAATTTTACATTGAAAAAAATTTAGATGGCGAATTAACCAAAAACCAGGAATGAAACTTCAAAATTTTGCCTGAATTAAGCTTAACTCTGGCTAGGGATGGGCAAATCGAGAATTTTTTGAATCCTCTGCGCAGGCTGTGCAGGCTGCGCATCCTGCAGTATTATGCAAGCCAACCAGAATTATACTAGCTGACCAGAATTATACTAGCTAGCCTGAATTTTAAAAATCACACTGCGCAGTCTCTCGAAAATTCTGCACAGTGCCTCATACCTAATTCTGACTGCAATTCTGAATAATGCCCTGGGTGCAGGGTTGTGGTGGCAAAGTTATCATCAAATTTAATGATAAGTAAGTTACCGATTACTATTAATTTAACTTTAGGGTTGTAAAATTACCGTAATTTTGGTAAAATGGTTTTCATGTAACATGTAAGAAACGTGACCATGATTCCTTGTGATTGTATGTGTCGATTTGATCAGCAAACTTTGGCACTTTATATTACGTGTGAAATTTACATGAAATACATATTACAGAAACTTATGCAAATTACATGAAATGTATGATTGTAGAATGTAATTTTCAACCATAGATAGCTTGCCATTTTTTGGTAACTTACCGATAACTTATCTTAATTTTACAACCCTTCGTGCCTATACGGTAATATTTTTTTAAGAACGTGACAATGTTTAAAATATTTCATTTGGATTTTTTACAAACAAAGCTTCTGATATCTCTAAGCTTCTCCCTAACTAAATACACCTTACCTAGAATTAGATTTCAACATTTAAAATCAATAATGTGTAGTAACTCTAGGTGTTAAATCTTCTAATTGGTTAAATCAAGCATAGCTAGCTGAAGTATAAAAAATGATGGTATTTCTGTGACAATATTTACAAACATACAAAGTTTTATTTAGATATGGGTTAGCATACATATAGAAAAAAAAGGAACATAAGACAAATTTTTTATTCTTAAATATCGATATTTAATCATTTCTATGTAAATTAATTCCTATTTGAATTATGGGTAAGAGGCACGGATTAAAACTTAGGCATACAAATTTATTTAATTCTACTTAAAATAATAATTCTGATATCAAGCATTCGAAGAAAACCTTGGCTTAAATTTTCCGTCTTTATTAAAATGTTATAAACAAACGAACTTTGTTCTATACCATATTATGAAAACGTATATACAGAGTCTGTACTTGGTTTTTGATCATATATTAATGATCATTAATTTGATTTATATTATTACGATTCTAGGAGAGCTATTATACGCTAGCAACATCATATACATAGATAAATGATTAGATCAGGCAAAAGCAATCATGATTATGCTGATTAATTTATTAGAGAGAAAAAAGTAAAGACGCCTTCTTCTTTACTATTAACGATTAGCAACCTTTTATACAGAACTTTTTATTATCGTTAAAAGGAAAGAAAACCATTATATAAGATTAAGCAATGGTTTCTAACTATAAGAAAAATGTAGCAATGGATGAGAAAAATAGAAGTTAACTACTTTAATTAAAAGGAAAATTATTGCATAAATACGTAACCGCTATTACTAATGATTAATTATTACGAAAGAAACATATAGCGATAAATACATTACGAAAAACTTCGTAACAATATTCCATAAGTTTTTTCAATGATAATGCAAATTCATCGATTGCATACAAAACTGTAACACAAAAAAAATTTACACCAAGTTTTCGGCATGAAATGTTGGTTATATGATGCGATCTTTAATGGTGAATATTTGGGTCAGAGGCACAAAATCTTCTTGACACAAGTATAAGTAGGGATGCACCAGTCCTGCAAAAGACCGGTCCGGACCGGTCCAGGACCGGTTAATAATGCCCTATCAAATTTCTCGATTGAAACGAGGAGGTTTGTTTACATTTTTTTTACCAAATCAAATTAGAAGACCGTTTGGGACCGAGAACCGTTAATACTATACAATTGGTCCTCATAGGACCGGGACAGACCGGTGCATCCCTATGTATGAGTTGTACCAAAAGAAAAAAAATATATGGAATGCAATGAGTAAAGACGAGGCAAACTAGGTTTATCACATACCGATACATATTTTTAACAATTCTTTTTTAATTCTTACTGCTAAGACCCGTGGGTCAACAGCGTAGTGGTTAGTGCTCCCGGGTCACAATCGCAAGGTCGCAAGTTCGAATCCCACTGGGTGATAGCAACTTCGCCAGGACCACGATTGGAAGATCTTCGGAGGATTTCCCATTGGAGAAAAGAACAAGATTCATACGTAAGAATGCAGTCCGCCGGCATAGCCACAGAGTCGGGGACGACCAGAAAAGGCGAATCCGTCAACAAATGACGTTAACATTGAGAAAACCCAGCTAAAAAGGATTAAAAGAACATTAGACATTAGATATAAAGGACGATCCGACTGGTGAGTCATGTGAAGTTAGGGAACTGCGGACCGAATAAAAAAAAAGATAGTAGGCCCTACACCGCGGAGCCAGGACCAGGGACATCATATGATGGACTTAACGGAGCATGAGCTATCTCCACGAGCACGGTGATGAATATAGGGGCCACACGCCGTCCAACGATCTCCGCTGAATGATAACTCTGACCTTTAAAGAGATGTGACAGATCCTAAAGGTGTCTAAGGACCTTCAGGATAGCGGAGGGAGGAAAAAAAATAAATAAATAAATTCTTAATGCTATGGTAAGGCCGTTTGATATAGTTTCGCTTAGCGATCCATTATGAAGCTTAAACGTACCGGGGGGTCAAACAAACATTATATTACATCGCAAAAATAATCCTATTATTATTGGTTGGCATTTAAATATGTGACTTGTTGGAATCCCAAAATGTAATAGGCATTCTGAGGTGAAGGAGGAGAATGTTAAACTTATTGTAATTTCGAACCGCCTAATAATCATGTAGGTGGATTTTGCATTTGGGGTGTTCTCAAGCCTCAAGTGATCGTGATCGCGCACAACTATAATTATATTTACGTAAAATTTTTGATAACGAATCGAATGAGCAAATTATGAAGTAATCAAAGTTTACTCAAACGTTATTCACTATGCGATTAATTAATAAACATGCAAGAATTGCAGTTGATATTTGTACGATTCATTAATATGTTATCAAACGTAATCACCACGTTTAGATCGTTAATATTCGGCTATTAATGATAAGGCTACGTGGGTGATCTCTTTGAATAGCCAATTAATTATAATTTTGCCAAGCCATGGATGGAAAAAGATCGTTTGCTGTAAAATGGTTATAAATTGAAATGATAAACTCATGTTATAGTTTTACCAGGAACGTAGAAATGGAATTACAAAATACCAGGAACGTAGTAATGAAATTACGAAGTGTATGGTCATAAAACAACTAGAATTGCAAGTGTGCAAATCTATTGTTTTAAAATATGATTGATTAATCATTATTTAAGACGAAAGTATTTTATACGAAGCTAAATTGTGATAACTGATAAATATAAGATTAAATTGGTTTTAATAAAATCATTACTGCAAAATCCACGATTAAGAATCTGAGACCATAAGCCTAGGCTAAGCAAGATATCACATACCATATCTTATTAAGTAAATATACAAATTAAAAAATAAAAAAAATAAAAAAAATTAGAAGTCAGAAAACACTACAAAATATACAGATCGATCTTTCTATTAGTTGACTCCTAAAGCTTAGAAATTAATTATCCAATCTAATGTCTATAAATACACATTATATAATACAATATAATAACTTCAATAATGCATTATCAAACTCAAACTTTAATATAAAATAAAAATCAATGAATGATATGTACACAAGATCAATTTATTATCATTGTTAGACTGATAAAACCCAGTTTTCATATCCTAATTACTATTAGCATTATAATTTCTACTTTAATTAATAAGTAGTACTTTAACTTTATGTATCTACTGAAAAATTTGCAACAATACGCAAACCACGAAAAATCAATAATTATATCTACAAAAAAAGAATAAAAGAAAATAAAATAAAAATAAATAAATAAAATGAAACCTGGTGTAGTAAATATATTTATATATTACCTGTTAATTAAAAAATCTTTATAAAATATATGCTACATTCCCTGATTTAAGCACGACTGTGTCGCGCAGTTACCTAATTTACTAATAAAAATATATCAATTACGTAATAAACTTTATAAACTACGATGCTTATTTAAGTATTCATTAAAAGCTTATTTTTACAGAACTTCAAACTTAAGTAGAAAGGAATGCGAACCTCTATAATTCAAATGCCAAGAATTCTACTAATTCTGCTAGTTCTAATAGTTCAAATTAATTCTAGTAGAAATAATAATTCAAATTATAATAATACTTAGATATATAAACATTAATAGAAAAATAGAAATGTTAGCTAAAATATAACTAAGTAAAATTAATATATGTAATAGTAAAAGATCATAATATCTTAAAATGTATAAATAGCTTTAAAAAGCGCTCTTGTAAAAAAGACAGTTCTAAACTCAACAACTCAATAATAAAGAAGTAATCATGTCTTCATACATGAACAACTCACACACGGATACCGAGAATAATTAGCAAATAGTTATAGCATCTTCATACACGAATAACATGAAGTATAATTGTAAACTTGTTATACGACTACTTGTATCGTCATATACAACGTCAATATATATAGTCGCTTAACTCTTTCGTAACTACAATAATTCCTATATTTTATTTTGCATAAATTGGCATTGTTATTTAATTACTTAACCTATCCGTCGTTAAACTAAAATCGTTATATCGAACTTATAAGGTAGTTTCGAGTGTAACAGTACGTACCTTCTTTGAAATCAAATTTCAAAATTAGTTATCAGTTGCCGTCGGTTACAGATACAAATTTTGGTTTTCTAAATTTTGGCGAAAATATCTTTCTTTTTGCTTATAGGATAGTATGAATAGAATTTAATTATAAACAACTTTAATTAATATGTAGCTCAAGAAAAAATGGTTCAAAATTTAGAAGGTTAAACTATTTTAAACTTTTGTTTCTTTCCAATCAGTTTATTATTTGGCGGGTAAATCATAGTAAGCTGCTGGATAATTGATCGATCCTATCCCTATTCGTAACCCAAAATTTTTCCTGACAGTTTTTATATGAAAATTTGGAATTACCATGGTTTCAAACTTTATATTAATAGCGAGAACATAATCTTAATAGCTAAATTTTTTAGGTCATAGTGCTAGGCCTTAATACACAAATTATTTTCAATGCACAATACCTTTTATGTAGAGTTATCTAGCCAGTCATTGACCGGTTATAGACCAGTTACTATTTGACAATAATCAACGTGACCGACCGAACCCACCCTTGGTACTGAAGTCATGAATGAGGCCATACGATAGAGAACGTAACATCAACTACAGTATAATTGAAAGCCATTAAATTCCGGATGTGTGAGCAAAAAGGACATCGTCGTATGTCAAACCGAAATTGTAATTGTCCTGCATGTGGTCCCACAGAACTCATTCTAAAACACCAATTAGAAGATTTTGACGACTTGATCTTTCGTTTTAATCAAATATTTTAAAATTAATACGGTAAAAAAAATTCAAATATATAGAGCTCATGGTCATAATAGGATTTTTTTTTGTGCAGATAATATTAATTCATTTTATATTTAAAAAATATTTTATTGGTATATTTTTAAAGTTACTTTTAATATACATGTTTTCTTATAAAAAATGAGAAAATAAACTATCAACCAATATAGATCTCTTTGCTTTTAAAATTTTTGTATTCTGAAACAATTTCTTTCGTATCAATAAGTTTAGAAGTATATAAATTTTTTTCATGTTTTTGTGAGATAATTGGCAATTCTTTGACTAATTTATCAGCTTCTAAGAATTGATTTTGGATTTTTTCATCATCAAAATTATCATATTCACTATAGTAATTATCATACTCACTATCATATTCACTATAATCATCACTATCATAATCGTCACTATCATTAACATAATCGTTATCGTTATCACCATAATCATCATTATTATCAATGGTGATTACAAGTTCATACCATTTTTCAAGTTTCTTAAGAATCTCTACAGCAGTAGGCCTTTTTTTCATATCAGAATTAATACATTGTTTGGCTAATTTGACATAATATTGTGGTGACCCTATATTAAATTCAGGTCGTAATCCATAACATATCTTTGCTGCTAATTCAGCATCAAAATTGTAACCATCAAAAGGCCTTCGTCCAGTTGATATTTCTATCATGATAATCCCAAAACTGTAAATATCGGCAGCTTGAGTGAAATATCCTCCTTTCAAAACTTCTGGTGCTATATATGGTAAAACTCCGTAAATTTGACCATCTTGTTTTTCATCAAATGATATTGATAAACCTAAATCAGTAATATAAGCTTTATAGCGTTCTTTTATCAAAATATTCCCCGAATGTAAATCTCGATGTATAAATTTTTTAGAATGAATACTTGATAAATTATAAGCGATATCGCATAATATTTTTAGTTTAATTTTCCACTCCAATTTAAATATATCTTTAAGATTTTCACGTAATGATCCGAATTTTGCGTAACTTAACACTAAAATAAAATCTCCGGTATTTTCGTCCATTGATATGCCATAATATTTACCAAATTCATGATACGCTTTTAACTAAATAAAATAAAAAAAAAATAAATTACAATTAATTCATAAATATATAATATAAATTTATGCGTAAAAAAAAATACCTCGTTTAAAAAGAGTTTTTTATTTTTATGTGAATCTTTTATTATCTTGATTGCAACTTCTTCATACGTTTCGTAAGATGTTTTATACACTAATGAAAACCCCCCTCTACCTACTTCTTTAATGTTTTTAAAACTATCGTATTTTATCCAACGGAAATAGTTGTAATGAAAATCACATTCATGTTCAGTAACAGCAGATTTTAAATACCACTCAAAAGCCAAATCTTTATTCTTTTTTACACCAATCCCCTTTTGATAACATAATCCAACATGATGCATTCCACAGCAATTCCCATATTCGGAACTTTTTAAATAATATTCAAAGGCCTTTCGTTCATTATGTTCAACTCCAATTCCATCTTCATAACAAAAACCAACATTGTATGTTCCATCAGCATCTCCCATCTCTGCAGATTTTTGATAATAAATGAATGCCTTACGTTCATCCTTTTCAACCCCAATTCCATTTTGATAACAATATCCAACATTATTTGTTCCACTAGCATCACCCATCTCTGCAGATTTTTGAAAATAAATAAATGCCTTATATTCATTCTTTTCAACACTAATTCCTTCTTTATAACAGTTACCAAGTGCAAACATTGCATAAGCGTTGCCCATCTCTGCAGATTTTTGAGAGTAAATGAATGCTTTAGTTTCATCTTTTTCAACCCATTTACCATAATAATAACAAATTGCAAGAATAATTTGAACCAAAGGATCAAATTGATTATCTAAGCAATATTTGATAATATTATCGGGATTTAGATTTTTTTTTATTAGAAATTGTTCTAAGGTATCAAAAATTGAACTGAAACTCTTGCTTTTCAATCTTTCTTCATTATATAGATCATACATTTCTTTAATAATTTCATTAAGAAAATCTTGTGATTTATCTTCTAAATACAATTGGTTAACTTTATTGGATATTTTAGTTATATCTAATAGATTGTCAATTTCTTCTGGTCGTTTTGCAATTGACATTTTGACGCAATGTTGAAATGAAAAGAAGATGAAACATGTATAAAACTTACGTATCAAATTTATTGGAGATGTGCATTGCGTAACGTTCACTTATGCTCTTCGATCATCACATACGCATTGTAACACCTTTAATCGAATTAATTGATATATATATATTAACGATTAAAGACTTCAAAATACTGTAGATATATAAATCTTTCTAGCTTAAGACCGTTTGAAGTTATTTCTTTGGTTAACGGCACGCCCCTCAGCTGAAGTCTCCTCCCAAAAAAATGAAGTCGCTGGATAACTCTCATTAATCACTTGATTTACATCGACCAATGAAATTGGACCGCTTTTATATATTCGTTTCCTCTCACAAGAGTTCGAAAAGTAACGTTAACCGAAAAAATAATCACCCCAATAAAATCATTATCAGTGTGTTTGAAATAACTTATAAATTTTACTATTGAGAGTTTCCAAAAATTGCTTTTTTTTTTATATTGCACTTTCTAAAAAAATGTGACTCCGCAATTTTCGTGATAACGGTGGGAAATTTCAGTGATTCCAAACTGTCAATTAGAATTTATTTTTTCTCGTGATTTACATGACATCACGATCTACAAAGGTCGTGTGAGCCCGATTTTTTGGGTCACGGGTGCCCGAATCGAGGTGACGATCCTTACCCGATCCAAGGTCACGCGAAAAGTAACGGAAATGTTACTTATGGTACTTATGTCACTTCTGCCACTTCGGCCACATATGCGCTAAATGACATATCGGCCTTTTATTACATTTAGTTAATATATTGAGCATAAGGCCGTTTAAATTTAATTGGTTGTTTAACGTAACCCCTCCTCCCCTCGGATTTCTGTCCCTCCCCAAAAATAAACATATATATTTTGGGCCAATCAAAATTCAGTTGAGCAGTAGAAATAACTTGCGTTCTATAAGCTGCCCATCTTCTGGCTTTATTAGATTAATCAAAGCGGTTTTCCAAAGTGCTCATAAGTAACAAAAACTTATTTGTTGCTTAATACAGTAATATGCGATTATAGATCCGTACTTGTTTATGCTACATGCTTATCATGCGCTCAATTCTTTTTTGAGCGGTACCACCAAATAGTGTCTATGCATGTATATGTGTTGTGCTTCGAAGACATAAGTCTTGATCGATCGGGTTCTAAATCGGCACGTGATTTCGAGGTCCCATGGGACCGTGCAAGTGATGTGTTAGTTGGGAACGATAATATATCGGTCAAATCTGTAATGTAACACAAGAAAGTATATTGCTAATTTGTGCGTCATAAATAGTAGTCAAATACGTATAGTTTATGCGTCATATATTGTAGTCTGTTATACATAGGGATGTTAAAAGTCCGTTCTGGTTCGACTCTACTCCAAAAGTAGAGTTTTATTTTGTATTCGGTTTGGAGTCAGACTCGGAACCGACTTGTTAATTCATGTGACATTTGGTCACATCACATGATGTTACCAATAGTATTCAAAGACAAGGTCATGAGAAAGCTTCAAAGAAATAAAAAAAAAATAAAAAAATAAGTTTTATTACTATTGTTTATTCTATGATTTATTTATTCTATTCTAAAATATCAGCCTCCATCCAATTTTTTAGACATAATGAAGCTCTTGTTGTTTGCTCATGAAGACGGTTTTGTACAAGATTAATTGTATGCTTTGCTATGGAAAAGGCACGCTCACATGGAACACTTGTCACTTGAAGTGCATAGTAATCCACTGCTATAGAAGCAATGACTGGAAAGCGAGAGGAATTAACTTTCCATCATGTTAGTGGGTTAATATCTGGTTCTGAGGGTAATGCAAGATAAGTGGCTAGTTCATTTGATAAATTTTGAGTCACCAAAGACATTTCATTTGCAATTTCATTTAATTTAATTAATTTCTGAAAACTATCTAATAAACTCTCTTTAGGTGACATAACCATTTTATCAGTACAATATATTGAATATAGTGTTGCCAGCTGATTTACAGTCAACTTATGATTCTCTTCATTAAAGGTTTTGAATTTCATTGATGGATCGAGGAGTGTGGAAATAAATGAAGATTAAGAAAGGTAGGGTCAATAAATTTCTAACTTTGTTTTCATTCTTTGTGTTACTTCTTGATATGCATTAGTATTCTGAATATAATTATTCAGATATGTAAAAAGATCTTGAACAATTAGTCTTAAAGATCCATAAGAAGGTAATGAAGTATTTGAAAGTATCAACATCATCTTATATAAGGGTTGAAGAAGTTTTAATATATCATTAATTATTTTCTAATCATCTAACTCAAGATATTCATTCTTTAAATTAGGATGTAACTGCACAAGATCATCAGTTATATCTTTAATTTCAATGATTCATTCAAGCATGAAATAGGTAGAATTCCATCTCATATCAACATTAAGTTCTGAATAAAGATGAGATCAAATTAGAATGGTAGATATTTTTTTCATATCTTCTATAAATAATAGTGAGTTTTTAATTTTGTTACAAAAGTGTCATGTTTTTTTATTTGATTTGCATAAAATTTTTGACCTTCTTTTACAATAAGGTTAAATACATATGTTGTGCAATGCACATATATAAGTTCAGGATTTATATATTTCTGAAGATAATTCAAACAAGTTTGGTTATTTAATGCATTATCCTCTGTAAATCCAATTATTTTTTCTTTAATTTCAAGTTCCTTTACAAACTCAAAAACTTTTTCTTTAAGTTAATCATCAGTATAAGACTCATATAGAGGAATAAGATCAAAGAGAATAGCATGCATCTTCCATTTAATGTCTATTTAATGAATAGTGACTCTGAGAAAGAGCTGTTGGGTACATGCAGTCCATACATCTAAAGTAAGAGATAGTTTACTTGAATTACTTTTTAAAATATTTTTTATTTTTATTTTTTCTAATTCAAATTGTTTTTTAATATTTTTAAAAATAGTTTGACAGCAAGAGATTTTATAATGTAGATCAAGGGCAGTAATAAATTTAATGAAGCAATTCTCTTCTACAAGTGAAAAAGATTGTTAGTTAATTATAATCAGTTCTAATAAACTATGATCTAATAATTCTACATGTTTTCTATCAAAAATTGAATATAAAAAATAGCTAGTAAGTTTTTTATTTGATTTCTGAAATCCTTTAAAGATATTTTAGTATTTTTTTTAAAGTGACACATTATTGGTATTAATAACACATTAGGGTTCCATCTACATATATAGTTTTCATTATTATTACAAATTTTGTAGACACAAGTTCCATCTTGGAGTACATCTAGATATTCATAAATAGGAGCAATATTTTTTTTAGATTTATTTTTTGATTTGTTAATGTTTTAATTCTTAATATTAACAAGTGCATTGTTGTTAGGTTTTACAGTGCTATTGCTTTCAGAAAGGCTTTGAGTTTTTTCAGAAAATTCGGTTATAGTAGACATGATAACAATTTTATATATAAAAAAAATTTAAAAACTTGGTTACTAGCAGTAGATATTTATTTAAAAATTGTGTATTATTAAAATATATACAATGTTTTAACCATTCTTTGAATTTAAAATTAAATTGTAATAATAACAATTGATTAAATAAATTGCTTCATAATAATCATTCTATCAATGGGCTGTACAAAATATACAAAAAATAAATAACATTCACATATAAAAAATTTTAACACTATGTTCTATGAATCTATAAATATATTTTTATAGTTGTAGGTCTAGCTAATTTTAATATTTATAATAATATACTATCGCTTTATAATATAATAGTGAATTGGGTATAAAATGTGAATTTAAAGATTATATAAATTTTAGAGTACTTATTATTATGCATTATGACCAGATGTATGTATAGTGTATTGATACTAACAAAATAGTTTTGAGTTTATTATAAGCTTAATATTTAATATTGATAAAGGCATTTATAACAATACCAGTTCATTATCTGCAATAAATAATAAAATTTGTGCCTAATAATCCCAAATAGAGTATCTAGAGTATTGCAGTGCATATGCTAAAAATACTTTTTTACATTGTTGATTTTAAAAAGTGATTTAAATTATGTCTTTTATGAAAACAATATTAAAAATTATTTTTAGCATGAGCAGAATTATATATAGCAGTATCCTGAACACTCTAATCCCAAAGCTCTAATAGTAAACACCAACTCATTTACCCAAACTACTTTTTTTACAATTAAAAGTATATTGCATGTGAAAGTTCAATTTCACAAGTTTAACTAGTAATAAAATTTTAAAGTAACAATCGAGTTTTGGTAATTAAAATAAATCGATAATTGAATAATTAAATATCATTTAAAGTATATTAAATAATTATAAGTATTAATTACCAGCATGTCTTTATTGGTGCTTTGATAGATGCAATTGTTAAATATCTACCAATTATTGTTACAGCTGATGCTAAAATTTGGGTTGTGATTTAAAAATATAAGCCCTGCTAAAATTCTTTAATTATCAATTCTAACCCTAAACCTTAATTATAAAAAAAAAGCAGTTAAAAATATTTTTAAAAATTCAGATCAAAATAAGTCCAAATTTTAGCATTAGCTAATTTTAGCAACAGTTATAATAATTATTATTGTAACTTTATTTTATTCTGCATTTTAACAATTATATGATTATGTCCTATTCATTAAATCAGAAAGAGTAGTTGGTAACTATGAAATTTGTAAGAAATCATCTTTTACACTAATTCAAAGAATGATAAAAATAATGATCTACAGTTAAAAATGAACTTGTTAGTTGTATATACCTACAAATTAACACCATTCATGTAATCATGTCAAGAAAACTTCATAGATGTATGTTTAACTTATATGCTACGTCTAATATTCCTAGCCATTAAGAACCTTAGAATGCTAAATACTATGAATAAATTAGGTATAAATAGTAATGCTATTCAATTTGTCAGAACTACCAAAGCAATGAGAATTAGTTGAAACTATGTTAGTAAAATAAATAAAAAAAATAAATTTTAATTCTGCAATAATAATAAACATGAAACACTAATTTATAAATAATTTTCATTACTGCAAACTTTTTGGACCTAAATAGTTTAGATAACATTGCTGGGTGTAGTTCCTATTATTAATAATAATTTGATTAGTTTTATTTATATGCTCATCTATCTAAATAAGAGATACATTAAAGTCAGATAGTTGTTAAGATGATTATTAACTGATATATAAATTAGCCAATCATATCGCATTTCCAAACATAAAAATAGAGTAATATGATTTCAGGAATTTCTTATTATTTAAACAATAAGACATCACTGAAATTGAAAAAATCTGAAAGCTCTATATAAAATTTTCATTTAAATGCATTTACTGTACTAAAATTACTTGCTACACTTTTATATAATATGCTCACCTGCATGTTATCTCAAATACTAACATATATATTATTTTGAAATAAAGACTAATTGTTTGACATTGGACACATTTATGTAATTGATGTTAACTTAGGCATATGTATTATTTTGCTTATGGGTGTTGTTTTAAGTCATTCATATTGTTTTTAGGCAGTACAATTTTCAAAAATAGTGCCTATGAACATTATTATGCAAAAACATAATAACTATTTAAGGATGTATGAATGTTAAATATAGTAAATTGATTGAATTAGAAAAAAAATCTTGGATTGATTATTCCAGTTTATTGTTAAAAGCTTATTTTAAATAATGACTTATTTATTATACATACATACTCTATTTCTTCAACATGTATACTCTAATAGTTATACTCTGCAACAATTTCAAAGGCCAATTTTGATATATCTAAATATGTATATTTTATATTAAAATTTAGATAATTGTTAAATCTAATAATAACATTGTTAAAAACAAACTCCTATCCTATAAGCATGAAATAACACCCACTGCATATTATTTTCGAGTAACCTATTTGCATTATTTCAAAATTAGGATCGATTTTTTCAAATAAAATATATTATATATTGCATGAAAATTATATGCTACATTGGATATGTATTAATTCGGGTTATTTATGGGCATTAATTCGAGACCATGTAATTATTTTTAAAGGCTTTAATTTTCATACTAATGCCTATGAGCATTATTCACATCTTTACAGTAATAAAAAGCCAAATAACCAATCTAAAAATTTTTAAAGAACCTTAAAGCAAAAAAATAAATAAATTTGATTTTGTAATAATATCTGTAATAATGAGATTTAAAGTTCTTTTTTTTTTTTGAATCAAAATTCTGCAACTGCAGTCATAAATAGCCTTCTAAATGTATTTCTATAAATGAATACTATTAACTTTTCTGTAAATACATATTGTTATTTAGCCTAAATATATAGCTCATGCAAGAAATTATCTCTATAAATGCATAATTAATAAAAAATTAAATGATAATCTAATTTATATTAATAAAATAATCTTTTTAACTTGTATATAAAGCTACTCACCAGGAGTGTGGCAACCTAGTAAAGTGGTCTGATTGTTAACCCTCCAAGTAGTAGGTTGAGTGTTTAAATCCCATTAATGCTAAAAATTTGGATAATCACCTATGTAATATTTGTATTACAGCAACTGCTACTAACGATTGAGTTAGGATACTTGTAATAACAGTTGCACCAGCATGACTAACAGGTCATGAGCATTTGTGTAAGTATGGCATTATGCAAAGGAATACAAATTTGACAAATCAGATAGTGCAAACACTAGATAAGTCCTTGTAGCTGTGTAAATCTATTAAAATTGGGTAACAAGAAGTCTATTTGGAAAGACACGAGTAGAAAGATAGCCAGATCTTTGATGGCTCTACTGTAAAGGCTAGCTTTATAAAATAGATACCAAGGTCGAAGTAGCCAGATGGGTAAAAACCTCTAGATAGGGGTACCACCATCTAGGTTGCTAGATTGAACCAGAGAAAAAGAATATTAGGCTGACCTGATATACCAATAGACTGGTTGTAAGTCCTACTAGGCTATCTGGATTAGAAGTTTGGTGAACCAGCAGAGGTATACTAAAGTATTTCAGATATACTGTGAAGTAGATGCTGGTATTTGTGTGAACTCTACAAGGGCATATCGGTTTAATGGTTAGCCCTGACTGCAAGTGTTGGTTCTGCCATAGTGATACCTAGGTCAGCTATAAAAATAGGTACAGAAGGCTCTGGGGGTTTAGCACGAGGATAAATTAGTCTTAAGGTTAAGATGATGATCTGGATATCTAAGATAACTCAGTGATGTTAATACAGATTACAGGTTCAGAGTATTTAAAGTAGAACATGCAAGCAGGGATGTTAGATATGGCAATTAGTGAGGAATCTTCAGGTGGACTCCTTAAATAGGTAATATGGAAAAGTTATATGTGTAGCCAATTGTACACTCACCTGTAGTGGTTCATTGAACCACAATACCAACAAGTGATTAATAAAAGTCAAAAGACCAAAGAGGTCATCTTAATACCAAAAAAAAAAATAAGGCTACTTGCCTTTCTTTGGCTATTCATTAATTTATATATTGTAAATAGCATTGTCTAGATTGCTAACTTTTATGTTAACATTTAACTTGTTTGAAGATTCTTCTGCTGTGCTTCTCCTTAAAAGTACTCAAATTTTATCTAATTAAATTCATTTCATTAAAATGAATCACTTTAATGAATGATCTAAACTAAAGAGAGTTTGTAAATATTTAGACGAACTTAGTGATAACTATCAAACCTTTAAACTCTGCAGAATATGTGAAACTTCTTTGTTCTCAGCTGCAAAATATCATGTAGAGTCATTAGACTATGATTTATTGTATTGGCTTGTTCTTAGCCAACAGCCTTTTTCAATAATTGAAGAGAACATATTTGTAAAGCTATTTTCAAATCTTAATTTATGCTACAAGATTTTTTGTAATGAGACACTTTCTATAAATTTAGTAAAACAATTTGAATTAGGAAAAATAAAAATAAAAAACCTTTTAAAAAATAATTCAAGTAAACTAGCTTTATTTCTAAAAGTATGAACTACATTCACTCAACAACCTCTTCTAGGAATTACTATATATTGAGTTGATGTTGAATGAACAATGCATACTCTTCTTATTGATATTATCTCTTTGCACTATATCTATACCAGTGACCATCTTGGTGAAAATGTTTTTAAGCTTGTAGAAAATCTAGAAATAAAAGAAAAGGTAATTGGATTTACAGGAGATAATAAATCAAATGACCTATCTTGTTTACATTATCTTGAAAGAACCATAAGCCCTGACATCAAATATGCATATTGTGTGATATATGCTATTGGCTTTGCAATTGAAAATTATTAAAACAATTATCTTAACCAAATTAATAAGGCTTATTATTTCTGTAACAAAATTAAACAATCATTATTACTTTTGAAAAAGATAGAAAAAATTTCTGTCACTCTTAGGCACCCATTTCTCCAACCTAAAATTAATGATAAAAAAAAATGATATACTACTTATTTAATGCTCGAATGTCTTCTTGAAATTCAAGCCATTGCTAATAGTCTTATAACTTCCTATCTGAGCATAGAATAAGATTACTTGAAGTCTAGTAATTTAAAAATAATAAAAGAAATGATTCAACTTCTAAAACCCTTCTATATAGCAACTTCATTCTTATCAAATGAATCACAACCCTCTTATGGATCTTTATGATTAATAACCTAAGGCATTATATTGTATCTCAACAAATACATCTTGAATAATGAAGCAGCCAAAAGTATGAAAAGTATATTATGGGATTATTGGATTCATATTTGGAAATTTTTCACGATTCCTGCTCTTCTTGACCCATCAACTAAATTCAAAACTTTTATAGTAAGTTTCGATTATAAATTAACTGTTTATAAATTAAAAGCTTTCTATTTGCAATATAAACCTTATTACCAAAATTTTTATGTAGATTTATATCGATATATAGTATTTAATCAATATATATTGATTAAAATTAATCGATATATATCGATTAAATGCTATATATTGATATATATTACTAATGATAAATAATGATTTTTGATATATAATAATATTAAATGATTATTATTACTATTGATTAGTAACAATTTTTATAAAATTCATTAAATTTTTTCAAACTTTGATAGTAATTTTCTTGATAACTACTAATCCAAATTGGTTTAATTTTTTACTGTAGATAGTATATATGTTCAACTATCTTATACTAAAATTTTAGCTAATTTAGATTAAAAGTTTATGAGAAATTACTTGTAAATAATAATTAATTTTTTGTAAAAATTAACTATCTTTACAAGTGATTTCTTGTGAACTATTAATCTAAATTAGCTAAAATTTTATTATAAGATATTTGAACATATATACTATCTACAGTAAAAATTTAAACCAATTTGGATTAGTAGTTATTGAGAAAATTACTATCAAAGTTTGAAAAAATTTAACGAATTTTGTTATATATCATTAATAATCACTTATAATAATACTCTACAGGGATGCTATATATCGATAATAATATGGATATTATTATCAATATATAGCATTTTTAAAAATTTGGTGATGCTAATAAATTAGTATTTTTCAACTTGGATCTTCTAGAAATCTTTTGAAAACAATCCAGCAAAAATAAAAAAAATGAATCAGAACCAGAGAATGAACTTGAAACTTATCTTTCTCTTCCTTATAAAACAGATATTAAACTACTCTTGTGGTGAAAGCATAATGTCTACCATTTTCCAACCATGACTCCTATAGTAGCAGATTTCTTTGCAATGCAAGTTACTGACAGTTCTTGTAAGCATATACTTTCTGATGCTATTAAGCTTACAGGAAATCATCTCTTCGATCAGAAGGTAAAAACTTCTCTGTGTTTAAAAAATTGGTTAGAGACAAGAATTTTGGAATAAAAATAATAATACAGTAATTATAAAAAAATAATAGTATTAATGTTTTTATAAAGTTATCATTAAATATTAATGAATAACTCTTTCCGTAGATCACTTATACCAAAACTACAAAAAAAACATTTAATTATTTCTCAACTTTTTACTAAGTA
>CAJVQA010001858.1:0-23882 GCA_910591915.1 Cetraspora pellucida
TTTATTAAGATTCTTGAAACTATATACATTTATAATTATATAGAATTTTCCAATACTCAAGTCTAGCATCACTTGGCTACTCTACTAGTATCTAAGTGCAACTTATCACACTATCTCAGTTAGAGATAAACTGCTTATCTAACTACTTAAAGCCATACTAGAAAGGTCTTCCTCTTTCTGTGACAAGCATATCAATTGTCTTCCAAGCTTCTTTTTTCATTTAGTTTATTTTTTTCACTTTTTTTTTCTTTTTTTTTTCTTTTGCCATCTTATTCTTCTTTGTTCTTTTCTTTAATCTTCTTTTAATTTGAGCATCTTTTTTTATTTTACTTGTTATATTAACTTTCTTTTTCTATTCTTGTACTTTTCCATACTGGACTCTTCATACTTAGTCATAAAATATATTTTATACTGTTCTTGCTACTATATCTATGCATTTCTGTATTGCCTATTTATCTAGAATCTAACTGATTTTTTTTTCAACCTTATTCATTATTAGCCTTTTTATTAAAACTGTTCTATTAGTAATTTTCTCTGCTTCTGTTTTCCCAAATAGTGCCTTATATAGCACTAAAGATAGAATTCTAACTTTTTTATTTTCTTTAAGGCCATTTTATGCCACTGCAGTTGCTACCTTTTGGATTTTCTTCTACAAACTTTTTTGTCTGATGCAGCTTGCTAAGTATGCTTGAGTTTTTTTTTTTACCTTTTTGACATACTTGGCAGTTAGTTATCATATATATTTTTGGTCTTCTTTTATTTAATTTTTCTAGCATTGATAGCCTATCCATTATGCATTTAATTGCTGTTGCTCTTCTTGTGCTAAGTTTCTTTATTGTGCAATATACACCTTTTGTTTTATTTATCTCTTTCCAAAAGCTTAACTAATTATATCAAGTGTTTTTAGTTTCTGGCTTTAGTGCTTGAATTGGGTTTGTTTCTTTTCAACTAGCTTCAATTCTGACATTTGTAACTATTTTGCAAAAAGCTTGTTGGTATATTAACTTTTCTGTTTTCTTATTCTAAGTAGTACTTTATCTTGTTACACTTGATCTTCTCAGTAAATATTGTTCTTCTACATGTTACTCTTTTTTTTGCAAGTATATCTGCTCTGTAATTTAACTTATTATTACTATAACTTTTAACCTTAATTAGTTCTATTCTATTGTTTTTGCTTTTGAGTAAACCTACGATATTTATTATCCACATTGCATTTTTTTTTTCAAGACTTTGTTATCTTCTATCTCTTAAATTGCTCTGTTAATATGTCTTAATGCTGTAAAGCTATCTGTATGCACTTCTATATACCTTCTTACTAGTATAGTTAAAATTGCTAACTATATTGCTACTAATTTTGCTATTGTTGCTAAGAGCCAACCTTCAAGTTTTAGTGCTATTTTTTCCTCTGGTCAGTTTTTTCTGTTACTAACCTGCACCCAACTGATACCTATCTTTTCTATATTATTTTTCTTTTTTTTTTTATATAATACTTTATCTGTATAAAGGGTATATTTGTTTTTGTTTTTCTTTTTTTTCTTGTTAAAACTTCTATTATATAATTTGTAACTTTACTATCAAATTTTTGTTTTTTAATTAATTTTATCTCTAATTCTTCTACTTGTTTTAGCTCGATTAAACTTCTTTCTTCTTTTCTTTATTTTTCTATTGTTCTGTTTTCTAGCATTTGTTCTAATGTTGCATTAATCTTGTTATTGCTTTTCTTTACTAATATTTCTAAAACTGCCTTTATATTATTGTTCCATCTTATCCACTTTTTACAATTATTTGTTATTTGTTCTGTTCTGTTTTCACACTCCTTGCATTTACTTATCTCAGTATATGTCTTGCCTTCTATTTTTTGTAATAGCCAATGCTTAGCTAAGATTTTTTTCTTTTTCTTCTTTAATATCTTACTAAGTTGCTAATAGTGTTTTGGTCTATATACAATTCACTCTTTCTTTTTTCTGTCTTCAGATATTTTTGTTCAGTTAATTATTAGTATCTATGTGTTGTAGTTTCTAATTTTGTATTGGTCATGTATTTTTCTACTTGTTTGTGTCATTAATATCTCATCTTCTATTTTACTAAACCATTTGGCTTTTTCTCTTTACATAACAGCTCTAGAAAACTTTTAAGCTGTCTTTACATAATTAGGTTCTCTCCTTTTATGTTCACTAGTTGGTTTGAATATATTAAATTTTATTCATTTATTGTGCTACTACTTGCTGCCCATGATTTAGCTCTAATTAAGTCTTTTATACTTGTTTTATAACTTTGTACTTTCTACAGATGATTTTCTGCTCTGATATTTATTTTTATCTTTTTTGCTTTAACTATTGTTTAATAGGCTAAATTGTGCTTCCAATGCTTTATTTCTTCTGATCTTCTTTTATAATCTTAAATGTCTTTTACTAAGCCTGCTTTCTGATATTTTTGAGCTATTCTAAGCTTTATTAGATTATCTAAAGTGTCTTTTTTATTAAGTCATACAACTAAACTGCTTATTTGCTTTGTTGCTATCTCTTAACTTAGTAATTTACAATTTTCTAGATCCTTGTACTTAATTATACAATTATTTGTTGTTTTCATTATATTGTATTTATATTTTGTCAAACATATTATTAGCTGGTAAATTTTGTTAATCATCTTTTCTGACATTCTTGTTAATTGCAAAAAGTATTCTAATTTTGGAATTATTACTATATTGTTTAAGTATGTGATCTGGCTCATTGTTATTTTTTTATATCTGAGATTTTTAACTGTTTGGCTAACTATTTCTTTTGCTTTTTTGCAGACTAGTGACTCTCTCATTCTGCTGTTTAACCAAATTTCTAATGATCTTACAATTTTGTTTCTTGGTTCTTTTGTTATTTTACTCTGTCTAAATGTTATTTTTTTATTTTTTTTTCTTAGTCTAGAATTCATTACTATGAGCTTTAACTTTGCTCTATTTATTTCAATATCATTTGCTTTGAAAAACTTCTTTGCAATTTCAAGAACTCTTAGCAGTTGGTCTTTGCTATTTGCAATCTATGTAGTGTTATCTGTATAAGCAATCACTGCTTGTTTATGTTTTGTAATACAATTAATGTCTGTATTTTTTAGTATTTCTTGCTCTACTACATAGCCTAGTGATTTATCTTTTTAAATTTTTTCCAACAATGAATTATAAAAAAGTTACTAGACAAGCAGAAAAATCACCTCTTCTTGATCTATATCATCTTCTGCTATTATTTCTTCTATTAGGCTATAAGTTGTAATCACCTTAAGTTGATATTTATAAAAGAGGTTGATAATATATTTTATTGTTCTTTGTAATACTTTGACTCTTCTAAGAGCTTACTTTAAGCTTTTCAATAGAACTAAGTCAAATGCCTTTTTTATGTCTTGCAGAAGTATTCATGTTTTTTTATTTTTCACTTGTGCTTCTTCTATTATTATATTTAGCATATATATTGGCTACTCTGTTGAGTTGCCAGACAAGCCTGTGTAATTTGGTCCTTTGAGTATTTCTCTTTCTGTAAATATCTTGGCTAGCCTTCTTGTTATCATCTTTGTAACTAACTTTCTAAAGATCTTAATTAATACTATTGGTCTAATATTGTTCAGATTATATTCCTAGTCTACATCTTTTGAAATTTAATAAACTTGTACTATTTTTTACTTTTTAGGCAATTCTTCTGTTTTTAAAACCAGATTTGCAAAGACTTTGAAGATTTTCTGTGATTTCTTATCTGCTTGTTTTATTAAAATGTAGCTTATATCTAAAATTCTTAAAGCTGTATTAGCTTTGAGTTTTCTTAATATGTCTTCTTATTTCTCTTCTTCTATCTTTTCTTTTACTTTTTTGTACTAAAACTTCTTGATTTACTCTTTTGGGTTGTACACTTTTATCTATTTCTCAGGCATCTTTTTTAGTTTAGTTCTTCACTTTCTAAATTGATTTTCAAAATATCTTATCAGGCCATCTAAAACAGCTTTAGGTTCTGTTGTTAGACTGGTTTTATCTTCATTTTGAGTTATAAATTTGTTTAAAACTATCTTTTTGTATGGTTTGTTCAAAAGGCTAGCAATCATTCATCTTTGATCAGTTTTTATCATCTTACATCTTTTATTTATATTTTCTTTTATCTGTTTTCTTTAAGCTTATTTCTACTTTTCTTTTTTTCTGTCTTTCAAAATTCTTTGCCAGCCTTTTATGTTATTTATTCAAGCTTCTGACCATTATTTGTATAGTTTTAGTAAAACTATTCCTATTTCTTTACCAATATCTATAAGTTTCTTGTTTATCTCTTTCTTCTCTTCTTTCTCTATCTCTTGATTCTTTCTTATTTTTACTTTTTTGATTATTTGTTATAGTTCAATTATATGCTTATGCTGCTGTAGCTTCTTTCAATAATGTTTTCTGTTTGCTTTTGTATTAAATATCTTTTTTTTTGGAATATTTTATTTGCTACTTCTATTATAGCTTCTTCTATTACATTTTATATATGGTTTAGCATATCTGTACAATACCTACTTTTTTTTCTATCTTTTTCTAATTGCTTTAATGTTTTTTTTTACTCTAATTGTGCTTGAAGCTCTTCAAAAAATTCTTCTGAGTCTTCTTGCTTTGCTTCCTCATACAAATACATTGTTTTTATTTAGTCTTTATGTTTGGTTTCTGCATAGCTCTGATTTACAATTATGTGTTTTAACCATATAATCATTGTTAATATCTTGTGATTACTGTTTGTTATACCTTCTGCTTTTTCTATATTGTTTTTTTGAAGACTAGCTGCAATTGTTTCTGACAACTAGATATAGTTAATTCTTGTTGCTACTTCTTAACTTAACTATATGTATGCCTTTTCTGTTGGATGCAAATTTCTAAAAGAATCTGTAAAATCTTGCCTCTTAAGCTAATTAAAAATTGGCAGTTTTTTATAATTTGTTGTTTGTAAATGCAATCTGTCTAGTATATTATTCACTGTATAATTGAAATCCTCAAGTATGACTATTTCTGTATGCTTTTTCTTGTTTGTTACTATTTTCATAATTTTTTGCTGTACTTTCTTACTAATTGCTTTGTCATTTGGTAGAATATACTTTTTTATTACTATTAGTACTAGTTGTTTGATTATAGCTTTACTTCTATTATATATTTGTTATGTCTTATAACTGCTCCAACATGTTTTTTTTAAGTTTTATCTATTAGAATCCCAATACCTGATCCTTTTTTCTTGTCCAATATTGCACTTGTCTAGTAACCTTTAAATCTTGTATTAAGGTTATACAACAAGATTTTTCTTTTTTTTTCTATAATATTCATTTCTGTTATTTCCAAAAATGCTATCTCTTCTTCCTCTGTTCAGCCCAGCAGGTTTTTTAATTTCCAACCTCTGGTCTTGAGTTTATTAATGTTATAACATGCAATTTTTATTTCTTTTCTTTCTTTTTTTTATTTCTCTTTTAACTGCTTGTATCTTGTTTCTGTGTTTTCTGCTTTTCTTTTTTTTTTCTTCTTTTTTCTTCTTTTGAATTAGAAGATTTTTCTTTATTTCTTTCTTCAAAGCTCCTTCTCTCACTATGCAGAAAATCTCTAATCTCTTCATTCATATTCATAAGTTCAACTTAGGTGCCCTTAGAAGTGGTTAGCCAGGCCTTTTTTATATTTAGCTGAGTATTCTTTAGCTGATTTAGTCTGTTCAAGATTTGGCCTAAGACTTTTTTTATCTGTCATGTTTTCATTTATACTTGTATGTTTAGTTTTATCTGCTTTTTGATTATATTTTCATTATTTCTTTTTGCATTAGTGTTTTTGACTCCTAACTATTCTCTTATGTTTTGTAACTAGAAATCACTTTTTATTTCAATGTATCTTCTATTTAAAGTTTATCTATTTTTGTCTTAGTTTTTCATATCAGTAATGTTTCTATCTCCTAGTCACTTTTCTACATCTTGTATTTAAGGATCATTTCTTTTTTCTGTGTATCTTCTGTTCAGACTTTGGCTAGTTCTTTCCTATCTTCTTTCTCTTTTTTCTCTAAGACTTTCTTCTTTCTTTACTTCTTTCTTTCTTTTATTTAGTCAGAATATTTGAAAATTGTTATATCTAATTGGTTTTGATTGAGCTGCCTTCATTTCTTTTTCTATCACAAATGTAATTATTGCTGTTCTTCTTTGGTTCCTATTTCTGTTTGATGAAATATATACTGATTTCACATCTTTGCTTTTTAAGCAGCATAGTAGCAAAATTTTGAAGCATTGCTTGGCAGCTCTGTTATGTTTGCTATATACTAAGTTTGCTTTTGTCTTGCTTTATAATTTTCTTTACCTTCTGTTATTTTTACTAGTTTGTTACTGTTAACTGGTATAAACCATGATATATCTTCTTCTAATTCTTCTACTTGAACTATTGTGAGAGACTTGTATTTAGGTCTTTTGATTCTTGTTATATGTGCTTTTTAAATCTTCTGCACATATACTCAATCTCTTTTCTGTTTATATCTGCTAGTAAATCCCAAATTGTTATATATTTATATTTCTGTATTTCCTCTTTCTCAATATTTATTTGATCTTTTGTAGGTTCTCTTTTGCTTTCTTGCCATTCATATTTCTTCTTCTTAAATTTTAATATATTGTTTTTTTTTTTAATATTCTTTATCATATGTTTTCTCTTTTTTCTTCTTGTTTATTCTTTCTTCTTCTGCAATTATTCTGTACTAATTACTTCTTTTTTGCTAATTCTTTGCATTGCCTCACTTCTGCTATACTTACAGTTAAAGTTTACCTCTATTTATAAATTTCCTATTTTAAAACTTCTTCAATGTTTTTGATATACTCATTATTTTTTAGTGATCATCTGATAAAATTTATGTATTCTTTTTTGGTCTTTTTAGGTACATTATATGCTAATATGTTTGCAAATAGACTGTTGTTTTGATTGCAGCCTCTTTTGCTTGTACCTATATGTGTTCTTCTAGTAGTACTCCTACTACATTGATTTCTTTTTTTTTCCTTTTCTTTTCTTTTGTTGTTGATTTCTGTCTTGATTTTTT
Source organism: Cetraspora pellucida (assembly GCA_910591915.1). Classification (NCBI taxonomy): domain Eukaryota; kingdom Fungi; phylum Glomeromycota; class Glomeromycetes; order Diversisporales; family Gigasporaceae; genus Cetraspora; species Cetraspora pellucida. The sequence goes on from CAJVQA010001858.1 coordinate 7,041, forward strand.
CTCATTCATTTCTATGTTTTCTTGTTTTTGTTTTGTTTTTTGTTTATTATCTTTTTTTTAATAGGTGGATGATTCAGTTTCTACTTGGCTATTATTTGTTTGTCTTACCTTTATACTTACTTTTTTTTCTGCAATCTCAATACTTGCTTGTAAACTTTTGTTGGCCTCTTCATTCTCTTCATTTTTTTTTTTGTCTCTTTTTTTAGCTCTTCTTGCTTTTTTTTTATCTTATCTGTCTGTTGTTGTTTTTTTTTTATACTTATTCTATCTTGGTATTATTCTACAAAATCAAGCTTTTTTCAGATTGTTTTCTTTTTGCTTTTTTTAGTATTTCTTTTGTTATTTGCAAAAGCACTACTTTATTTGGGTCTTGTTTTGTAAGTACTGCAACAATATAATCTTCTTTGCTAGATATTACATATGCCTTGCTTAGTTCATTAAAGAAGATTTTATTATGCACACTGTTTATAGCCTCATATGCTTTTCTTGTAAAAATTGCATTAAAACTTCCTCTATATTTTTTTGACAAACTTTTGTTCATATTGTATAATTGTTTTCTATATGCTTCTATATTATGTGTTGTATCTAGACTAAACTAGTTTAATATACATGTTTGTTTGTTTATTTTGTTAATCCTATTGTAACTTCTTGTATACCTTGAAGGATCTATAATACAGGGTTATAACAGTTCTCTAATTTTTTAAAAATTTTCTACTTTTTGTCAAAAATTCTTATATGCTGTTCTTTGCTATCATTCTAGTTTTTTTTTATATTTTTCTATTAAACCATGTACAAGTTTTGCTATTCTGTCTTTTTTGTTAATATTTTGAGTTTTGTTTCTAGTTTAGTTATTGAGCTTTTCTATATTTTGTTTATTAAAAATTTTGGTCAAGAAATCTACAGAAGAGAGTTGATCTTAAAATTTATATATATTTAATATAGATTAGTTAGGTTTAGCATTAGTGTATTAATTTGTATTATGATTTATTGTAAAAATAAAAAAAAACTAATTTATATATTAAAAACTCATAGGATAAAGTTTTGTAGCCTAGTAGTCTAGGCATTCTTTCCTTTACAAACAAGGTTAACAGTTTAATTCTAGCTGAAGGCAAAACTCTGTAATCTATGAAAGCATATGAATATATGTAAAGCCCTGTGACTAAGTCTATATAAATAAAAAATTAGTATATAAGGAAGTTCCTGAAAAGAAGTTTTCCAAATAGAGAGTTGGTGCTTAATGCAAGAAAAGCAGTGAATATACCAGAAATAGATAAAAAGTACACTAATGAGTGATATAGTAAACATAGAAGAAAACTACAAAAAAAGAATAGACTTACTGAAATTTGAACACTTCTGACATTAAAACCAGTTTAGTAGATATAGGTTACACTAAATTAAATCTAAGTAGTAATTTTGGTACTAGTTTAGTAAGCTTGCATCAAGAGTAAATCAAGGGCTATAGATACTTGGTAATATTCAATAAGATGATATCTTAATATAAATAGTAATTAGGTAGCCCTAGCCTGATATGTTACTATAATAGTAATGTAGGTGTTGCATATATATGCAATAGTATTAAAAATCAGAGACTTTAAAGGTAAAGAATAATATATTAAAATTATATATAAACTCAATGTTAAAATTTTTTTATATTTAATTTTATAAAAAATTATATTAAGTAAACTAATATTAATTTATAAGAAATGTTTGTAGAGCAGGTTTTTCTGATTTTAATTATAGTAAAATTATCAAATTTGATTAAAAACTCAGTAAAATATAACTTTTTAAAGATTAGATATAAAAATTTATTAATTAAATTAACTTATAGGGTTATATAAATTAACTAATCAAATTTAGTACTCTTGTACTACCTAAAAAATTTTGAGCTGTTCTAGAAAAACTTGGTGATATATATAAGTATATATTTTTTAAATATAATAATAGTTTAAAATTTTATCATAATAGATAAATTATTTTATTTATATTTTGTGAAATTTTAATAAAAATTGGTTGTAATTTAAAAAAGTTTTATAAGTAGTATATTTCAATTTTATATAAAAATTTCAAAATACCATATAAAACTATATAAAAATGATTTATGTACCCTTTACCTTTAAATAGGACAGGCAGATTTCAGGTATGACAATTAGCAGATAACCTGTAGACAGAGCTTTTAAATAGACAATAACTAAAGTTGTATGTATGGCTAATTGTAGCCTCATTAATAGACTTTGTATATAAATAATATAATTATATATTACTTAATAAAAGACATACAGGCAAGATTGCTGCTTTAAAAGTAAAAAAAATATATATATTAAAAATTTATTTACTATAGTAACATACAATATATAGTAGTAAAATCTGTACAAAATCTTACTCCTGTTTTATAAAAACAAAAATTCTAGTATTTATTAAGAAATAATCAATAAAACTTCAAATAGAATTCAATGAATAAGTATTCATTAAACTTTATTAACATTATTAAGACTTTTAATTAAATCTATTGTTGATAATATTAGGATTTTTTGGCAATTTTGTATTTAAGTATCTTATAAATTTATGCCTACAGTTTTTTTTTTTAAACATGTAAAACAGTAAAAAGATAAGCAGTTCATATTCATACAGTAAGTATTGTTGTTATGATTTATTAAATATTTGAATAGAGCTATTAAAAGTCTAGTTTATTCAGTTCAAACTTAGTAAATAGAAACTTTAATTAGGACTTAGTCTTTAAGTCAAGTCTATATATATAATTATTAAATAAATCTTAATAAAATTAACTAATAATATAAATATATTCTGATCACAATTTGAACAAATAACATATATTTAATCAATTATATGAATTACAAATTGGAACAAATAATATGCATTTAACCAATTATATAGATTACAAATTGAAACAAATAATATGCATATAGAACTTTGTTCAAAACAGGTTTAAGTTAGTTCTAAAAAGTCTGTATAAAGTTGACTTAAGGACCAGGTTCAACAAGCTTTTTAACAATCCTATATTTGGATAATGAATAAGATAAAACTCTATAAAAAAATTTTTTAAAATGCTTATAAATTTTAATAAAAATAAACAATTAAGTTTTGCTTATATAATATTTTTATATAAAAACTTATATACCTATTATATCATAAATTATAAGCTATAACATGTCTACTAATAAATGAAAGAAAAAACTATACTTAATAATTAACAAAGAAAAGATATTATTATATATAAAGAAAAAATCCAAATATCAGTTATATTAATTTCATTAGTTGAGTAAAAAAAAATATAAGTCTTAATGTTTATTTTTTACTATTAGACATCTAATAAAAAATAAAAATAATATTAGAAACAATCTATCTGCAAAAAGGCAAAAAACAGTACAATATCCAGATCTTGAAAATGCATTACTTGAGTAAATTTTTCAAAATCAGGACCAAATTATCTAAGTAATAATATTATAATCAAAAAAGCAAAATATTATGCTTAATTGTTAAAAATCTTTAAATATAATCTCAAATTCTTGCATAACTAATTGTTTAAGTTTAAAAAAAACTTAGTCTAAAACAAATAACAAAGCATGGCAAAGATGCATCTGTAGATGATACTGTTATTGCAGCTGCAATTTCTAAATTAAAAGAAATATTAGAAAAATATAAATTGAAAGATATTTACAATATAAATAAAATAAGATTTTTTTATTAATAAAGATAAATAATATTATAACAGGTAAAACCTATATCAGAAGTGGTTATATTATTGATGCACACCACTTTTTAACTCTAATTAATTGTAGATTTGTATTAAAAAGGTAATCTAAAAACATAAATTCATTATTTTTATATTTATACTAATAGAACTGTTAATAGTCTGATTCTTTTAGACTTAGTAAATAGAGATTTTGATTAAAACTTAGTTCTTAAGTTAAGTTTGTATATGTAATTATTAAATAAATCTCAATAAAATTAATCAATAATATAAATGCCTCTTAATTATCATTTAAACAAATAACATGTATTTAACCAATTATATGAATTACAAATTAAAACAAATAACATGTATTTGACTAATTATATGGATTACAAATTGGAACAAAAGACATGCATATAGAACTTTGTCCAAAACAGATTTGAGTTATTTCTAAAAAGTCTATATAAAGTTGACTCAAAGATTAGATTCAACAAGCTTTTTAACAACCCTATATACTAATAATAAAAATCAACTTAGGTTTTACTTTGTTATATAATATTAATTGCACAGGTCTTATATAACAAACTGTGCTTTTTTTATTTACTTACTGAAATAAATTGTACATCAGACTGTACAATAATATGGTTATTATATGAACTACAAAAAAATAACCAAATTTGCAAGATTAACTATATCACATAACTTTTGATTATGTAATATAGATTAATCTTGCAAATTTATTAATTTTTTACAGCCTATATAATAACTAAATCTTTAATATTTAGCTTTTATTTTTTTATTATTTTTTTCTTTTCTTAGTCTTGAACCAGATACTATGCTGATAGTAAAAAATCTTAAAGGTAAAAAAAAAAAAGAGTGATTAACTGTAACACTTTGTATTAATGCTCACAGATCAAATAAATAAATAAAGGGTGAATAATAAATAAATAACAGAAAAAAACTGCTATTATTCTACCCTATATCTACCAAATAATGGCAGTATAACAGCAGCATAACAGCAAAATAACAGTAAAATAACAGGAGGTTTGTCAATATAAGTAACATAATAGTAACATAATAGCAAAATAATAGAACAGTTTTATTATTTTACTTTTAGTTACAAAGACTAAAGGTAAAATAATAGAACTTTCTATTATTTTGCTATTATATTACTATTATGTTATTCATATTGACAAACCTTTTGTTATTTTACTATTATTCTGCTGTTATGCTACTGTTATGCTGCTATTATTTGGTGAATATAGAGTAGAATAATAGCAGTTTTTTTCTTGTTACTTACCTATTATTCACCCTTTATTCATTTATTCGATCTGTGGCTAATAGGACAAATAAAATTAAGCTATTTGTAATTAAAAAGTTTTCTAATCCATGCTGTTTCAAATGTGTCAAATGCAACAAACTTGATGTTATGTATGCTAGTAGTGCTAAAGCATAAATGAATACTATATTATTTTAACAATAGCTTAAAGACTTTGATTTAAAGATGGCTGGTTATAAAATAATTCTCCTAATAAATAATGCAAAATATTATTCTTTTAGTAATTTAAATTTTAAAAACACAACTGTCTACCATCTTTTATCAAATACAACATTTTATTTTCAACTTCTAGATGCTAGCATCATTATTTTTTTAAGTATATTATAAAACTTATTTTATAAAATAGTTGCTTAATCAATATAAAGCCAAAAATAATAATAAAATAAATATTCTTACTACTATTAAGTTTATAGCTAAAGCATAAAAAAAAGTGTTATCAAAAATAATATTTAATTGCTTTCAACAGGATGTAGCAACTTAGTGAAGTGGATAAGTTGTCATACCTCCAAGTAGTAGGTTGTAAGTTCAAAACCCACCAATGGTAAAATTTGGATTATTATCTATGTAATATATAGACAGTATTATGGTGACAGCATTCTGTTAATCAGTTAAAATAGGATATCTATAACTATGGTCGCATCAGCATGACTGGCAGGTCTGAAGCATTTGTGTAACCTGTTATACAGAGGAATACAAACTGGTACCAGACAGTGCAAATCTAAAATAAGTTCCTGGATCATGTAAATCTGTAGAATTGAGAAGCTAGAGCCTATTTGGAAATTCTGAGCAGAAAGGTAACATGGATCTTTGATAGTACTACTATAAAGGCTAAACCTAGAAAATGAATACCAATGTGAAGAATTCAGACAGACAAAAATCTTGAGTGAGAAGTATCACCAACTAGGCTGCCAGATTTCAGACTGGAGGAAAAGTATATTAGGCCAGCCTCAATATACCAAAGACAGGTCACAGTCCTTTTAGGCTATCTGAATTGGGAGTATGGATTCAAAGCAGGAGTATACTAAAAGTACTAGAAATATGCTGTGAAGTCAGTACTAGGGTCTGAGTAAACTCTGTAAGGGTAGCCCATGTTAGTGTTCTAAAAGTGGATAGATAGTTAACAATAGGGGGCCCCCTTTATCTTACTGGCAGGTGATGTACTTTAAAATGTATAATGGCCTAGGAACTAGTACAAAAAGAGTAGATAATCATACTGCTCAGATGGTATACCAGTTAGGTATATACAGAGAGTAAGTTAGGGATTCCAATATAACAGAGTAAATGATCAGAAGGTTTAAATAGATGATCTTCTAGTAGATTATAGGTATGGCATCTAGTATAGAACCTTAGGGTGGACTACTTAAATAGACAACCAAAAGTTGCACACATGACTAGCTGTACTCCCATCTTTGTAAAAATAGTTGTAATAGCTAACCCGATATAAAGTCAATAAAGTATCACCACAAGTATAGTCTTAAAAAAAAAAAAAAAAAAAAAAATGCTTTCAACATACTGATAAAATTAAATTAAAAAATTATAATATTATAATAATAGTACTTTACAAAATTAAATCAAATTTTAAATTTAAATTTAAAACTTAATTTGATTTTATAAAATACTAAACTTACAATACATATAATTTTATATAAATTTTTAATAAAATAAATTTTATATAATTTTCATTATATAATTTATAAAGTACTAGTTTTACAAAAGTTTAGTCAATATAAATTACATAAAAACTAATTTATCAAAACTTATTGTTAATACTATACACAGGAATCTTTTCAGTTAATCTGAATGATAATGAAAATAATAAGATGCTTAATAATGATAATAATATTGAATTGATAAAAGAATTATATAAAAATATTAAAATGCTCTATTTTCAAAACATGATAAATCTTGAAAAATATATTAACCATTTATAAGAAAAGAAAATATATAGGATATCAAGTAATTAGAAAATAGTAAATTTAGTTATTAACTCAGAACCTGAAAAGGATAAAAGTGATAAAAATAATGACAGTACAGAAATGCACAAAGTTATTCATAATAAAGTACTGAATACTATAGATTTTCTAGAACAGTACTTTTAGCAACAGGATTTTTGCAATACAGCCAGATTAAAATATAAAGTATCTTTGTCAAACTTGCAAGAAGTGATTAAAAAATTATGAAGAGCATCTTTCAAACAAGTAGACCTTTAAACATTTTTTGGGCTAACTAATTAATTCTATAATAAAAAAACTAAACTGTATAAGTAAGTATTATATATTCTAAATGCTTTTTTTTTTTATCTATCTCAGATAATGTCATCATAGGCATGTGTGGTGCTCTTTTTATTAAATATAACTGCTAGATTATTATTTACACATTAAAAGATTTACTAGGCTAAATATTTGTATATTTTTCTATAAATAGGTTTGACAAAGTTTTTGTCATATAGTAAATTAATCTCTTTAAAGATTCTGTTTCTTGCTATAGCTATGATTGCTGATTCTAGGTATTGTATATTTCTTCATTTAAAAGCAATGTAACAACACCAAATTTCATATATAGTATGTGTATGTAGCTATAATATGGTTCTATATGTTTTTGTTTTCTCTGTAATGTTTTTTGGAAATATTTTTTCTAGTAAGTTTGGTATGAATTCAGTTTGGCCCGTTTTTAGAAATTTGTATACTTCTATTCAGATTTTTTTACTAATTTTGCATTTTGTTGCAAAGTGTTCGATAGTTTGTATATTTTCTAAACACTAAGGGCATTCGCCTGTTTTTGTTGCTACAAAGTGATGAAGCCTATATCCTAGCAGTAAGGCTCTGTGAAAGAGTTACCAGAAGATGTTCTTTTTTCTGTTAAGTATTGCTTTTTGGAGAATTCAATTGTTGTTTTGAGTTTGCTCTATAGGGTCTAATTGATTTGTAATCTTGAAGTTAAGTTTTCTTAAAAGTTTTATTATAAGTTTAACTATAATTTCTGGTCCTTTTTTCTTATCTATTTCTAGTTCTGAGAGATTCTAGGGCCAGTTGGATTCTGTAAAAATCTCTTCTTTAGCTTTTTTCTATGCTAAAAGGTAGAATTTCCATTCTATAGACTATGCTTTAGTCCTGATTGGTTGTGTAGAGAGTGCTTTTATAGCTGAAATATTTCTTTTTTAGTCAAGTATAAGATAGATTCTTTTTCTTTTTCTTTTTGTCCACAAAAGATTACTTGAGATTAGTTTTATCCAGACTAAGATTAGTTTAGCTTCTAGCATATTGCTAACTATTGATGCTTGTAGGCCTTCTTGTTCATATGGTTGCTGGAAGGTAGAGTACCTCGAAAGCAATTTGGAGTTGTTTTTGATCCAATAGGTGATAAGCCTATTAATTTCTGCTATTTGCTTCTTGCTTGGTAGCATTAAATAGGCAATATATCAGATTTTTGAGAGAAGCAGTGAGTTTGCCAACATAATTTTCTCTTTTAAGAATAGGTTTCTATAAGCAAGCTTTTTTAGGTTTAGTTTAAGTTTGTTTATAGCTTCTTGCTATAATCCTTTCTTTGGTATGCCATTAGCAGTAATGCTGTATTCTAAAACTATAACATAGTTTTGTTTTTCTAGTTTTTTAAATTGAGTTTCTTCTGGGAGAGTTTTTTCTCTTGCTGTGTTTGTAAGTGGTATTAAATTAGTTTTGAGCTTGTTAATTTTTGCATTAGAAGCTTTTTCATAGTTATCAAATAGGCCTAGTATTGTTGTCTAATCAGTATAAGAGCTAATGCCTATTGTTAGATCATCTATTTATGCAGTATACTTGAAAGATTGGTTGTTGACTTTGATTCCTGTTATGTTTTTGTCTATCATGTTTAGCAATGGTTCAAATGCTAACACATATAGAAGAGGTGAGAGTGGGTCTCCTTGTCTAACCTCCTTTCTACTCTAAAGAAGTTTGAGATATATTCTGAGTCTAAAATGTGGGCTTCTTGCTGAGAGAATAGATTCTTTATTAGATCTTTAAATTTTTTATTGAAGCCTATATTTTCTAGTACCAGTTGAAGAAACTCATGACTTATTCTGTTGAAAGCTTTTTGCTAATCTACAAATAGCATCCAATGCTCTTTTGTATCATCTTTTTGGTTTCTTAAAATTGTAAGAATGTCTAATGCAGAGTTTGTGATTAATCTGTTTGTGATAAAGCTCTGCTGATATTGAGGTACAATTGCTTCACAAATCATATTTAGTTTGTTGGTGATAATTTTCATAAAAATTTTAGCATCACAGTTGGCTAGTGAGATGGGTTTTCAGTTGTTTATATTGTATAGTTCCTTTGACTTCTTTGATATTAGTATAACTAGATTTTTGCATCATGAGAAGGATATTATTTCTGAGGTTAATATTTGGTTAAAAATTTGTTCTAGTATAGGTATAATGTGTTCTTCTGTAAGTTTATAGAATTCATATGTAAGGCTATCCAGTTCTGGAGACTTGTTATTTGGTAGTTTTTGAATAGTTGTTAGAATTTCTTCTTTGAAGATAGGGTCTGTTAGTTTTTTATTCATTTGTATAAAGACCTGTGAGAGATCTTTGGTAATTTGTTCTGCTATTTCATTATCAATTTCTTCTTTGCTATATATTGTAGAGTATTGCTCTTTAATATAATTAAGTACTTCTTTTTTATTAGATTGTTTCTGGGCTGAGAGAATTTGTATTTTAGTAAGAGCTGAGCATGAGCTTCGACTTTTAAAACATAAATAGAAGTATTTAGTTAATTTTTCTTCTAGTTCTATCCAGTTTGTTTTTGATTGATGTTGCCATCTTTGTGCCAGTTCAGTTAATTCTGATTGGATCTGTAGATTAAGGTTTTCTAATGTAACAAAGAGGTGCATCTGGCTGGGAGATTTGGCTATAATTTCTTTTAATTGGTTAATTTTCTTGTTGAGTCTTTCTATTTTGTCTTCTAAGGCTTTTGGTTTTTTAAAGGCCTTTATGATCGATTTGATATAGATTTTATGCATGTTCCAGCTCATTGCAGAAGTAGCATCTTTGATTTCATCCAAGATTTCTTTTTTTAGAGTATTATTTTTAAAAGAGTTTGAGTCGAATCTCCATAATGTTGAGTGCCTAGGTTTTTGTTCTAGGCTTAGAATGCATTTAACTAGAAGGTGATCAAAGTTTCTAAATCTTGTTTTAGTTTCTGATTTGAGATGGCTGTAATTTTTATCTATAAAGATGTAATCTAGCCAAGTGGCTATTAATTGGTTGTTATGTGTATTTTGATGAAATGTTTAGAAGGAGTTTTATTTAGAAAATGAAGCTGAGTTAATAAATTCTTTTGTGATTTCATTAAGTAGTGTTCTTAAGAGGTCATTTTGAGAAGTTGCCTAACTCATTCTATTGATATCTGGGTTCAAGTTTGTGTTTAGATCCCCTGTGATAATGTTGATCATGTTTTCTTTTTTGTCTATATCCTAATTGTTGAAGAATTTAGTTCTGTTTAGGATGTTTAGTAGTGCATAAACATTTATCACATGTAAAGAGAATTTCTTAAATATGAAACATATTGAGATTATTCTGTCTTCTTGTAAAATCTTGGTGTCGTTAAATTTTATAATTTTGTTTTTTGCTAATATTGCTGTTCTGCCTGTTCAGATTGAGTCAAAAGGCCATTGGTCTTTTAAAAGTTGTTGGGTGGCAGAATTAAAAGTATTTGTTTCTTGTAAAAAAATAATATCTAATCTATAAGATTTTAACAATGTTAATGTTTTGGACTGTTTGTCTAAATTGTTTAAGCCTTTAACATTTAACATAGTGATTTTGATTGAGTGATAGCTCATTAAAAATAAATTATTTAGTTTTAAAGCTTCACTGGCTCTTTGCTTTGGATCATTCTAATAATTTTCTTTGTTGATTACTTTGTAAAGCTTTGAATCCTTATGTTTTTTTTTTTTGCATACAACTAATGTAAAAGTAGGGTCGTTTACTTTTTCTTGTCTATTTGATTGTGCATTTCCAAATTTGTGTTGTTAATTGCTAGTCCTTGTGTTGTGTTAAGGTTATTTTTAATGGAAATTTCTGTGCAAACAGTATTTGTTTTGCCATCCATATTATGATCTAATGTAATTTTTTCTGTTACTTGTTCTTGTAAGCAGGTTTTATTCATGTTCATGTTTTGGGTTTCTTCTTAAGTTAAAAGGTTTTCTACTTCTTCCATATATCTGTTGGGTTTTTAATAGGTACTCTGTTTTGTATACTTTTTCTTTTGAATTCTTGATAATGTAATCTTAGATTTTTTGCTTCTTGAAATTATGCATAGTCTTTTTTAATATGCTCTGTTTGGTTACAGAAATAACAGACTTTTGGTGCCTCCTTCCACTTAGTAGTTACTCTGTTATTATTTATATATGTGAAATGAGGAATTCTTTGTTCTAATTTTGAGTCTTCAGTATTATAGAAGATGATGATCCATTGATCTGTCATGTAAGGAGTGCTTTTGATAAGTAAAGGTTTAATTGAGACAATTTTTTCAAAATTTTCAAAGACTTCTTTTACCAAGCTGAAGATGTGTTTTTTGGTTCTTAATGGTATGTTTCTTACTTTAATTGGTAAGAAGGATTTACAAGCATCTGTTGGAATATAGCCATAATATGTTTCATTAAAAATTTTAATGCTATTAGTGGCATAATATGCTAATTGATCTTGATTTGGAAAGACAATTTCTAAATAAGCTTTTAATTTTTTTTTAAAGTGTTGTTTGGCTGCAATGATATCTCCTTCCAAACCTTTATATAAAGAGGCCATGATTTAATTGAAAGAGTTATGAAGATCTGAAATTTCAATAATTAGTATGTTATTGTTTTTTAATTTAATTTGGTTCCTAGAAGAAAAAACTACAAAAGTTGATTTTCCCCTTTTTAATTTTGCTGCATGTTTGTGCCCTGTTTGGCAGCTAATGCATAGCTTAAAGTTGGTCTGTGATTGTGCTGTTCCTTTGTAGTACGACTTGTTTCTCCTTTAGTAATTGGCACATGACTGATTTTATTATTGTTTACATTTTTATCACTTGCTTTGTTTTCATGATTTAACATGTTTTCTAAAACTTAAAAGTTGTTGTTTCTTTGAATAATATTCTTCAACCAGTCTTCCTTGTTTTGGATTACTACTACTGGTACTAGTTTTTCACTAGCTACTTCTGGTTCTTTTTGTATTACAAGAACACACTCAGAAGAAATGTTATCAGACTTTTCTGTCAAGGAGTTGTTGACTTCTTCTCTTTTGATGTCAAGTTTTTGCATTTTAAAAGTTTTTTCTGTTAATAAAGGTTCAACTCTTAGAGGGAGTTTTCTTTTCTTAGGTACAAGGGCTCTGGCTCTTGAGGTATACTTTTTTGTTGGGTTTTGTTTTGTGTTTAGTAACTTTATGATTGTTGTTTTTATTTTCCTTTTTTAATCAGAGGTGAACAGGAAAGGGGTTTTTTTTTTTTCTCTAAATGCTTTTAAATATGAATAAATAATAATCTATAAATTAATGTATATTCTCAAATGTTTTAAAATAATAACCTAGATCTGATCTGATCTGATTTGATTTAAAAACAATAAAAGGAACAAACAAAAATATATAAAATATAATAATCTATTTAGTCTATACATATATATACTGAGTAAATATAAATAAATTTAAATAAATAAACATTTATTAAAGGGTTGTTTAAAATTATAACAATAAAAAAAAAGTTTTTTTGCAATTGCAATCTAATAAGTGTTTTATATTTAAAAAATTTAAAAAATGTATAGAGTTTATACTATACAAATATTATACAAAGATGTCTTAAATAACAACTAAATTATTAAATAATAGTTTGTAATTAACTTAAGAGTATAAATTATATAGTGATAAAGATATTGCTACATATATAATAACCAATTATTGGCTAATATAGTTTCATATAATCATAGCTTTATTACAATTTGATTGGTTATTCTATAATTGCAACTTTTCTAAATACATTCCTTAGAGCTGGTTTTAATGATATGCATTTAGAAGGTCTAACTATATTCTGTATTCTAATATTGAGGTAATAACTTTGTTAATAATAAAAGTAATTTGTTTGTCTGTAATATTTTTTGTGTTTTCAATATTAATTAGTTGAAAGACTTTTTCTTAAATTAATTTGATTGTATAAGTTTATTTATTGTTAAGTATAAACCAACAATCTAAATATTTGAAAGATTGGTTGTTAAAAATAGAGTTAAGAATAGAATTAAGAAAAGTAATAAAAATAGGTTTGCTATTTGTAACAAATATTGACTTAGTAGATTTAATCTAAAGGTTGGCCATTTAGTAAAAGAATACTGCCATTTGAGTAATTTGTTCTAGCTCATTTTTGGATTAAGCAATTTATAATGTGTTATTCATTTAAGCAAGAACTAAAGTAGAAACTTGAAGATGTTGATGTTAAAGAGATTATAGACTGGTTTTTCATAATGTTGAAAGAGTATAACTAATAAATTGATATGCAATTCTGTAGATAAAAAGATCATAGTAAATATACCAAAATAATAGTGTTATTGTTTTTTCTTGATTGATTTTATTTTTAACAAAATATAAATTTATAAGTTCAAGGTTAGTTATAACTTAGTTGTAATAGTTATTAAGCAAATTAGTAAGAACTTTTAGTAATTTAGATAGCATATTAATTTATATTAAAGATTTGTAAGAGCTTAGAGTTTACTAAGTTATAAGCTTTGCTCATATTTTGAGATATAAACCAAAGTTCTTTGGAATTGCAAGAGGTTTTTTGATTATATTGTTAAGTATATAGATTAGTATTGCTATACTGTTATTAGAAAAAACAATATAGTTATAGAAAGATAGTATTGGATATAAAGTAAAAATAGTGTTTAAGTAATTATTAAAGAGTTTGGTATATAGTTTTTTAATATATTTTAAAAGACTAATAGGTTTGGTATTAGTTAAACTTCTGTTAAAAATAGGTGTTTTGAAGATAGAAAAGATTTTTTCTTTTTTCTATTGTTTAGATATACTGTTGTTTGAAATACATCTATTAAATAAGGCAGTTATAGCTTGAAAAAATAGTAAACTTGCATGTTTAAGCATTTTATAGCTTATGACTGAAGGGTTATAGGCTTTATTATTTAGAAGTTTTACAAATATGTTAGAAATTTCTTTTTTAAAAAATTCTGCTAATATCTATAATACTATTTTAGATAAATGTTTGTTTTAGAAAGAGATATAGTAATTTAGTGAAGTAAACAGATTATCAATCTTTAAGTGACAGGTCTAGAGTTTAAATTTCAATAATAGCAAAACTTTGCAATTTTTTTTGTATTATAGTTAACTACCTTTCTTGATTAGTTGAAATTAGATACTTGTAATCTGTATTATACTAGCATAACTGAAAGGTTTAGGCATTTGTATAATATTGTACAAAGAAATACAAACTAGTACTAGGTAGTATAAATTTATAATAAGTCCTTAGGTCATGTAAATCACAGAAATCAGATAAAAAGACAAAAGCCTACTTAAAAAACCTGAGTAGAGAGATAACCTAAACTTTTAATGATGCTATTGTAAAGATAGTTTATAAAACAGACTATATAATCTGTAAAGCTAGGCAAAGAGTTGGCCTTTAGAAAGAGACTAAATAAAACCAACTAGACTGTTAGAATTTCTAGATTTTAGAGAAAAAGAGTATATGCCAGAAGATCATATAAATCAGAAATACTTATCTTTTTAGTTTATCTGATTTGGAAACTTGATAAAACTTGATTTGAATACCAAACTAATAGAGATATATTGTAAAGTCAGTACCAAAATTGAGATAAACTTTACAAAAGCATAATAGTTTAATAATATATTCTAATTGCTAGTATTATTTTTAGCTATAGCAATATTAAATTAGCTATAAGAATAGAATACAGAAGATTATAAAAGGTTTAATACAAGGTCAAAGGTTTTTTATATAAGTAAACTGCTTTAAAGACTTAGTGATTATAACATATTTTCATTGGCATTAATCAGAGTTATTGATAGGCAGAAATAAGTAGATGAATACAGAATTAGAGTATTTAAATAGAGAATCTACAAATAGGTTCCAGGTATAGTAGCTAGTGTAGAACTTTTGAATAAACTACTTAAATTAGACAATAGCTATAATTGTATGAATGACTAGTGGTATACTTTTTTGTAATTGTCTTCTGTAGTTGTAATATAACTATTAGCCAAATATACTATCAATAAAATTTTGAGTTACAAGTACTTATTTTAATATTTTTTTTAAAAAAATGTTTGTTTTAGATTAATATTTATTATATCAGAAAAAGTTGTAGATTTGTTAATTAATCAACAACAACATTGTTGTTTCCTCTCATATTGCGCAATGCTTAGTCACGCTGTCATGCTGTCACATGTTTTTTTAATAGAAATCTCGAATATGCCCCACGTAATATGCCCTGCGTAAGTGGGCATATTCGAGATCTCTGTTATTATATAACATAACAGTTCCTTCTTTTTAAAAACAGTTATCACGCCTTTTTAACAACAGTTACCCTGAGCCCTTTTAACAACAGTTAACAGTTACCTCGTCTTTTTAATAACAGTTACTCTCCCCTTTTAGCAACAGTTACCCCATCCTTTTAACAACAGTTATGCCATTCTTTTAACAATAGTTACCTCTTTTTAACAACAATTACCTGATCCACTCACCCTAAAAACTGTTACACCACCCACCCTAAAAACTGTTACACCACCCACTCTAAAAACTGTTACACCACCTATCTTTATATTCCAAACATTCTGTTATTAGCACAATAAAAAATTTTTTATATATAATAAAAAAAAATTATATATAAAAATATACGTTATACATTATATATATCTGAATAATATAATATGTAATTATTAACAGTACATTACATATTACATAATTCTGAATCACGTGACCCGTGTAACGATTGTGATACGAATTATAAAAAAACAAAATAAAAAAATAAAAAAATATCGAAAATAAAAAATAAAAAATAAAAACTAAAAAAATAAATAGTAAAAAAATAAAATAAATAAAAAAATAAAAATAAAAAAAATCCAAATAAAAATAATCAAAAATAATAAAAATAAAAAAAATCAAATAAAAATAATCAAAAATACAAAAAGTAAAAAAATTAAAATTAAAAATAAAAAAATTAAAAAATTAAAAAATAAAAAAATAATGTAAAAAAATCTAAAAAAAATTAAAAAATAAAAATATAAAACCAAAATATAAAAATTAAATTAAAAAATTAATAAAAAAGTAATAAAAATACCAAACAATTAAAAAATTAAAAAAATTAAAAAAATAAAATAAAAATAAAAATACAAAACAAATAAAAAATAAAAAAATAAAAAAAATACAAAAAATTAAAATTATAAAAATAAAAAAAAAAATTAAAATACAAAATAAAAATAAAAAATAATAATTTTAAAAAATAAAAATAAAAAAATAAATAAAAATACAATAACAAAAATAGAAAAAATATAAAACAAAACAAATTAAAAAGTAAAATAAATAAAAATTAAAAATTAAATAAAAATTTAAAAAATAAAAATCCACCTAATTATAAATAACTAACTTATTAGGCTATAAGTATAAAATTATTTAACAAATTCGAAATAACATATTTAAAATAATATATAATTAAATAAATTTTATCTAATTAATTATAAAAAATTAAATTATTAGTTTGTAAATATAAAATTAATCTACTAATTTAAAATAACAAATTTAAAATATCTAAAATAAATAATAAATAAAAATAATAAAAAATAAATTAAAATAAA
>CAJVQA010001859.1:0-23882 GCA_910591915.1 Cetraspora pellucida
TTGGCAATAGCATATATATATGTAACTATTTTAAATAATAAAAAAAGAAATAAGCAAGGCCTAACCTTAAAACCAAAAAAAAAAATAAAATAAAAAATTTAAAAAGAAAGATGCAGTAAAATATCTAAATAAGAGAAAAGTTAAAGAAGCAGTATAAGAAAGAAAAGAAACAAAAATAAAGTAATAGAACAACAAAGCAAAGTATCACATAAAGTTTTTTTTTTAATATTAATAGTGAGGCTATGCTTTTATCTTTATTGAATATTTAACTAAGATTTTTATATAAAGTTTAAATTTATTTTTAAAATTTATAGTAAGAATAGAAGCTCAAACTAATTTATCTGTGACCTAAACCAACTAAAATAGCCAAGGCTCATCTAGATTTGAGTGTTAGTAATAATGTATAAGAGATTAGTTTAATATTTAATTCATTGTATATATCAAGAATTAATCTTAGAGCTAATAGTATTAAGAGAAGAAGTTTGCACTAATTGTGAAATAGAATTGAAAGATAAATTAGAAGTAGAAAGATAAATTGTAGATCTAAAATACAGTAAAGAATCCAAATTTTGTGATAAATTTGTTGATTAAGATAAAATAAGAATTTAGTAATAAGTATTATAGATATTTTTGTAGATAATAAGGCTATAACTATAGTAATAATTTTATTTAATACTAAGCCTAATAGAGTTGAGAAAATTGAAGGTAGGTCTGATAAACTGTGAATAAACATGCAGTTTAGTTGTTTGATTTAATGATGTAAGTTAGTTATAATTTTTGAAGTAGTATTAAGAGTAGTAATATTAAGAGTATGTTGTAATGTGTTATTTATAAGATTATTTAATAGTTAATTAAATAAACAAGTTGTTCAATAAAGGTGAGAGCTAGTGTGATAACATTGGTGTTAGGTAGGTGAATATGAATGATAATGTATTACACAAAGTTTTATTAAAATCAAGAGACAAAAACTTAAAAAAATACAAAATATAAAGAAGAAAAAGAAATCAAAAAATAAAAACATAGAAGATATATGGAGGAATACAATTAGAAAATTAATTAGTAATAATAAAAGACCTTATTGGAATGGCCTTAAAGGCTAGCCTAAATAGCCCTCTAATAGTAAGTATAAACTCACTTTAGTGTGACAAGTTGTTTCTGGGCACTAATACAGTAATTGAAGAATATCAAACCTAAAAATTAAGCTAATATTTATATAATTATATATGTAATTCTCTTAATAAAGAATTTTGGCAAGGCTGCAAAAAGTTAAAATAATAATAATAATAATAATTTATTCTATAACAATATAAAAAATTATACAAGTTATAACAATTTATATTAATAAATATTAGAAAATATAATCTTATTTTAATATTAAAAAAATTTTTAATATTTGTTAAAAAAAAAAATAGTTTTAATATAAACTTTAAATAGTTAAACAAACAATTTACTTTTTTTTTTATCTTAAACAGTCACATTAGTACTTTATTAAAATTCTTAAAACTATACTAATTACATAGAATTTTTTTAATACTTAAGTCCAACATTATCTGATCACCTTATTGATATCTAAGTGCAATTTGTCAAACTATCTAAACAAAAGTAGACTGTTTATCTAACAACTGTTCTACAATAGGATATTATCTATCTGATAATGTTTTTTGTAAAGAGACAAAAAAACAAAAAAAATTTTTATATATAAAATAAAATACAAAGGTATAAAAATAAACAATAAAAAATACAAAACAAGAAATAAAAGAAAGAAGAAGATAAATGAAAAAAGAAAAAGTATAAAACTTACAATTTATAAAAAATTAAATAGTTATAATTTTAAGCCTGTGTCAAGTGAACAATCTACTTTTTTTTTTTTTAACTTTTTGGCAGTCTTGTTAAAATTTTTTATTAAAAGAATTGCATATATAATTATACAAATATTAGCTTAATTTTTAGGTTTAATTTTCTTCAGCTACTGTATTAGTGCTCAGAGGTAATCTGCTACACTAAAGTGAGTTTATACTTACTACTAGAAGCCTATTTAGGCTAGCCTTTGAGGCCATTCTAGTAAGGTTTCTTGTTATTACTAATTAATTTTCTAACTATATTTCTCTATATGTCTTCTATGTTTTCATTTTTTGTTTTCTTTCTCTTTTTTATATCTTGTATTTTTTTTAAGTTTTTGTCTCTTAATCTTGGTAAAATTTTGTGTAATAATCTGCCTTGTTGTTCTACTGCTTTATTTTTGTTTCTTTTGTTTCTTGTACCAATTTTTTAACTTTTTTTCTATTTAGATACTTTACTGTATTTTTTTTTTCAAATTTTTTTATAAAATTCATTCTATATAATATCTACTATACTCATTAAGAAATTTTTGTTTCTTGTACTAAGATTAAAATATTTGTATTCTTTTTACTATTTTCTCTTATAAAAGACCTTTAATAAGCTTTTTCCTTACTTTTATTTTTTCTTCTTTTGTTTGGCTCCAGATTACTTCTTTTAGCTATATTTAAGTAATATACTTTTTTTTTGACAATATGCTCTATGCTATTTTTATTATTAATGTTTCTGCCTTCATCTAGTAGTTTTTATAAAAGGAGTATGTTGCTAAATGGTTCTAGTCTTTTTCTTTTTCTTTTTTGCAAACTATACAATTTGTATTAGCATACAGGTCTAGTTGTCTTATTACTAATTTTTTAAGTATAGACATCTTTTCTTGTATGCATTTAAAGAGTGTATTTAGTCTTTTACTTCTTGTAGTTAAAATACATTTTGCTCTACTTTAATTCTTGATTTTTTTTTATAATAATACTTAGCAGTGCTTCTTTCTGGTTTTAGTTTTTTAATTGCTAATATACAGCTTCAATTTGTATTGTTTTTGATATTAAGAACTTCTTTAACAAAGTCTTATATTGGTTTTTTACTACTTTGTCTTTTCAACAAAGTGTTATATTAGATTTTGAGACAGGTTCTTCTATAATTTTATTCTTATCTTGTATATTTGCTTCTTTTTTTGCTACATTTTTTGCTCTGTTATTCTATCTATTGTTACTATATTTCTTTAACTTTACTAATTCTAAATCTAATTTTTTTATTCATATTGTATCTTTTATATTTATAACTAGATTATAATTTTTTTCTTTTCATTCTTTTTTTTGTAGTTATATATTGTGTATTATTATATATACTTACTATAACTGCTGCACTATCTGTGTATATTTTAATTTTGCTTTTGTTTGGTACTATAAGAATTATATGCCAAAAAGCTAGCAGCTATGTCTTTGTTAAAAAAGGCCATCTTTTAACACTGGTAGTACCTTCATCTATTACATACTCTTCTTTATTGTTTACTTGCATCCAACTAGCTTCTATTTAGTCTAAATTTTGGGTTTCTTTTTTTACTTTTACTAATAATCTGTTTATATAAAAGATTAACTCTTTTTGCTTAACATTGTTTTCTTTAATGTGCTTATGTTTTTCTACTAGTAACTTTGTAATTCTATTACTAATTTTTTGCTTTTTAATTATTTCAAAGTCTTTGTTTTTTATACAAATCTCTTTTAAATGTTTTTCAGAGTTTGAGACCTTGCAATCTTTTTTCTATACAATGAAATCTAATATATTTGTATTATTTTTTAGTTGTCACACATCTTTTCTATTTGTGTACCTTGTAATAATTTTATAGATTTTTTGTTTTTTGTATTTTTTCTTACAACTATTACTAGTACTATTGTTTTTATATCTGCAACCTTTATATTTTTCTAGTATTGTTTTTTGTTTTTCTGATTGATAACTTGTTTTTTAGTGTTTGACTTGTATTGTTTTAAACATTTTATTTACTATTCTTTGTATTAATATTTCTTTTTTTTTATAGGATAGTGTATTTTTTATAACTATCTAATTTTTTCATTTTACATCATCTGATAGTTTTCTTAATTGCACTTTGATTCTTTCTTTATTTAGAACTGCAATTTTAAATTTTGGCTTTACTATCTTGCAGCTTGGCTTTTCTATTATCTCTGTTTCTAAAATTTTGAACTACTTCACTAGTTTACTTTTAGCATTGCCTCTTTTTAGAAAACTTAATTGCTACTATATAATTATTTTGTTTTTTTCTGTCAATTAACTGATATACAAACATAATACCTAATTCTTTTAGTCTATGTGTAACTATTGGTATAAAATTTTCTTTTAAAATTTCATATATTCTTGTATTTTTATTATTACAAATTGGGTTTTCATAGTTAAAATTCAAAACTAATTGAAATTCTTTTGCTCTTAGATTATTAAACATGCCAAATTGTTTTTCTACAGCTTTATACTTGCTTTAGGAATATTTTTTTGTTATATGTTTTTAAATGCTTCTATTAAATAAAACTTATTTTCTATTCTTATATTAGTTATTTCTTCTTCTGAGCCTGCTGTATTAAGTTAATTATGTAAACTGATAATTTGCTTGAGCAGTAACTGGTTTTATATTGAGTCAGATTACTCAAATTTCTGTAATACATTATGCTATTTCTTATAAATCATGTGATTTCTATTTATTTGCCTAACCAATTATTGGTATATATATATTAATTATTATGTTTTTTAATAATATTATTATTTGTAGCATATAGGTCAATTTAGGTATAATGTATATGTTATTAATATATAATATTTAGCTAATTATTAGCTTTTTTGGATTTAGGCCCTTTATAAATATTTGTATTATTTTTTTAGTTCATAACTTTATTGTTAATTCTTTAAGTTTGCAGTTTAGCCAAATTCTTAAAAATTATATAATCTTATTTTTATTTTTCTTCTGAATCTACTCTTTACCAAAGAAAATTGGTTTATTTTTCTTTTTTTCTTTGGTATTCATTATAATAAGTTTGAATTTTTTTTATTTGTATATTATTTAAATTAAAGAAATTTTTTGCTATTTCAATAATTTTTTTATTTGTTTTTTACTTAATGCAAACTATGTTATATTATCTGCATATACTACTACAGCTTGTTTTTATTTTTTTTTCTTTTTGTATCATAGACTCTATGCTATTATTGTAAGAAGTACACAATGTATAGCCTAGATTTGAGTTACTTTAGATTCTTTCTAATAATAGATTATAGAATATTCTCTATACTAAAGGTAAGATTACTTTATCTTGTTTGATGTTATCTTTAATTTCAAAGACTTCTATTATTTCTATATCTATAAAAATTCTTGATTGTTGGTTTTCAAACAAATTTAAAATAAAGATAATTGCTATTTTTGGTATTTTAAGTTTTTTAAGTACCAAATCTAATGCTACTAATGATACTAAATTAAAAACCTTTTTCATATTTTGTAATACTAACCAAAGTTCTTTTTTGTTATCTTTTGCATCTTTTATTATTGCATTAATAATATATTTTGGCTTCTCTGTTGATCTGCCTAGCAATCTTGCAAAATTGGATTCTTTTAATATATTTTTCTTACAAAATATTTGCATTAATTTTTTAGTAAATATTTTGGTTATACATTTTTATAAAGTTTTTAGCAATGCTATTAGTCTTACATTGCTTAAATTATATTGCCAATCTAAGTTTTTTAGTATTGAGTAAATTTGTAATATTTTCTATTTTCTGAGTATTAATTTAGTTTTGATATATATTTCTAACAGCCTTCTAAAGATTTTTTGGATCTAATTATTAGCTGCTTTAATTAGTAAATAGGTAATTTCTAACATATCTAAACTGTATTATTTTTAAGTTCTGATAACATTTTTAGTCATTTTTCTTCTATAATGTCCTAATTTAGCTGTTCATACCAAATTTTATCAATTTTCTTTTTTGACTAGTATATTTTATCTTACTTATTTTTAATCTTATAACTTTGAAAGTTCATATTTAAATTGTTACTAGAAATGCTTTTTGGTCTTTTTAAGCACTTCTTGTAGATTTGTTATTGGCTTTTTATTCAAGTCTTCAAGCTCAACAAGTCTGTCTATTCTTATTTTATTTAATAATTTGTCTAATAAACTTGTTAACATTCTTTCTTGTTTATCATTAATCATTTAACAACTTCTTTCAATATTTTGCTCTATTTCTTTTAATCTTTGGTTTTCTATCTCTTTTACTTTTTTTTTTATATAAAATCTTCTACCAATCAAGTATACCTAAAATTATTTCTTATGTCCATATCTCTGAAATTTTTTCTATGCTTGTTCTATATTACTTGTTTATATATTCTGTTATAATATTAAAATTTTTATATTTTCCAAGATCAAACCTAGTTTAACATTTTTTTTCTAAGCTAATCTATCTTTCTAAATGTAATAATGCTTTAGTTAGCTCAACTTTATTTGCTTTATTATTTTTTTGTTCTCAGTAGTATTTAGAACTTTTTTCTTTGATATTGTCTTTCTTGCTGCTTCTAATATACTTTTACTTATAACTTCATATATTTTATCTAAGTCTTCTTTAAACTTCTCTATATGTTTTAACCTACTTTTTTTTATTCTTTACTAGATTTTTATTTTTAAGTATCCTGTCTAACTTTTTTCTATATTTTTCACAATTCTTTTTTGCTACTTTTTTATATAAAAAAATTGTTTGATATTGTTCAACTTCTTAAGTTTTGACACTCTATACCATGTAGTTATATAATTTAATTCTAATCATACAAATGCTATACCATGATCACTATTTATGCAATTAGATATATCTTGAATCTCTGCATTAATGAATTTATTTGTGAGCTCTTTTGTTATTCAGATTTGATAAATTCTTGTACTGAATTCTTCATTTGTTTATAAAAATTTCTTATTTTTTGAATTTTCTATTCTGAAAGAATCCTTGAAATTCTGATCAATTAGCTATTTTAGAATCAATTCTTTTTTTAAAAAAGCTGTAATTTGGAACTAAATATTATATATCATAATATTAATAAAATAAAAAATAATAGTCACAAAATAAAATTGATATATGAATAGGTTTTGAATAATAAGAATGATATACAAGATCTGAAAGAAACAAATATTAGCAAAAGAAGATTTTTCATTTTAAAAAATATAGAAGTTTCTGGTCAGATTCAAACATACATCAAAAAAGAAAGACTTAGGAGTTAAAATATTAGTAGAAAAAAGATAAAAAAGATATTTTAATTAAATAGATAAGGTTAATGAATATATGATAGTAGTAAACTTTATATTCAAGCAACTGAAATTCATGATTATAATGATATATATGTTACCTAATAACAAAGAAGAACAGAGAAGAATTCAAAAGACAATCATAGAAAAATATATTAAAAGAACTTATCAAACACAAATAATAATTATAAATAACTTAAACTGCATTGTTGATTTAGAGCTAAACAGATTTAGTATTTTAAAATACAATGCTTCTTTGTATATTAATTCTTGACAGAAAGAATTTTTTTACTATTTTCTAATATTTTTGAAGTATCTATTCTCTCTGAACTCTGGTTCTTTGATTTAACTAAGATATTTTTTAGAAACTATAGATAATATTTACCTGCCTATTGTCTAAACTATTAAGCTTTTTTAATATTTCTTACAATATGTTTTAATGCTCTTCAATTTGTTACATAATTAATATTTTTTCTTTTTGTTCTATATTGCTTCTTGTTCCTTTTTTTTGTTTCTTTTTCTTTTTTGTATTTATTTTAAATTTAATTACCTTTGACTTTTTATTTCCAAAATTATAGATGTCTTGAAAAAAACTTACTTTTCTTTTTTATTTTTTATTATAATACTCTTCAGTATTTTCTTAGTTGATTTACTTCTTTTTTTTTAATACTTATTTTCTTTCATATCAAGACAACTTATTATAATAATAAAAAACATTTTTTTCTTTTATCTTTTGGCAATTTTTTTCAGATTCAAAGCATATAAAGACTATACTTCTTTTGTTATCATTACTATTGTTCAATATAAATAATGTTTTAACTCTTAAAAAGTCTTAGTTGTCTTAACAAAATTGACTAATACTAATTTTGAAATATCTTATAATGCTGCCTTGTGTTTTCTTTTTTTCTCAAATATTTTAGAATCAAATTTTTTTGATATAATTCTACACATTGATCCTTTTTCAAAATGCACTAACCAGCTTAATGTTAGAGAGTTTAGTTTTTGCTAGTTCCAATCTGTGATTTGTACTAATGCAGCTTTGAACAATCTACTTTTAATTATAAGTAATATAATAATTACAAATATAATTTTAAAAATATTGATAAAATATTAATATAACTGTTTTAAAAAAAATAAATTATAATATTTTCATTAATTAAATTAGTTATAATATTATATTTAAAGTTGTTATTTATTAAAATTAATACTTTAATATCTAAAATAGTAAAGTAATACCTAATTAGAATTATATAACAAAGATCTAATTTCAAAGCTTAATTTTAGTTAAATAATATTTTTGATATTTAAAATAATAATTCCAAATAAATTGCAACTTTATATTATATTATCTATTATAATAATTATATTTATAATTCAGTATTAATTTATTAAATAAAGCTAATTAATATATACTTAAATATTTTTAAAAAAATCAAATAAAAACTATACATTTAAAAATTTACATCTTGGCTTGTAACATATAATATTTATAATCCAAACCTATAAAAAATTTTTAAAATTTAATAAAATTTTATTACAAATAATATAACAATTATAATAATTAATCTGGTTTTATTTTTTTTTAAACCACGACACTTATTTATAACTAAATTACCAAATTTAAATTTTATTTACCTCAAAGCATAAACAAAGTAAATCAACTTTTTGTACTTCAAAATAAAAATTATTTATTCTAATATATTATAAAGTTCAAATTAACTATGCAAACATATTTATTTTATATAAACATATACACAAAATTATAGATGCAAAATATTAAAATAATGCAATATTAGTATTGTAACCACAAACTAGGTTAAAATATAATATATAAGCGGAAGTATTTAAATCTCATAGCTAGCATAAAGGTATTTATCTAAAGAACAACTTAAAGTTGTATTTTTCTCGAATTTTTTACCAATCTCTTGAATTCTTCTTTTGTATTAAAATCAAAATCATTATTTCGGATATCCAAAGAAGTTAAAGTGGCATTATTGCTAAGTGCTACTATTAACGCTTTCCCTCCTTCTAATCCAAGTTGACCATATCTAAGACCCAAAGAGGTCAGGGTAGTATTTTCATAAAGTGCGTTGGCTATTGCCTTTCCTCCTTCTGAACCCATTTTATTAAACGCAAGGTTCAAAGAAATTAAAGTAGTGTTTTTGCAAAGTGCCATTGCAAATAATTTTCCTTCCTCGGATCCAAATTCATTATCACGAAGATCCAAAAAAGCCAGAGAGGTGTTTCTGCAAAGTGTTTCTGCTAATGCTTTTCCTCCCACTGGTCCAAGCTCATTCCGTTTTAGATCTAAAGAAATTAGAGAGCCTAAGTTTCTACAAAGCGCTTCGGCTAATGCTTTTCCTACTTCTAATCCAAGTTCATTATACGAAATATTCAAAAATTTCAAGATAGTGTTCTTGCCAAGTGCATCTGCTAACGCTTTTCCTCCTATTGGACCAAGTTGATTTTCTTCAAGTTCCAATGAAGTCAAAGCGATGTTTTTACAGAGCGCCTTTGCTATTGCTTCCCCACCTTCTGATCCAAGATTATTATTACAAAGATTCAGAACGGTCAAAGTAGTGTTTTTATAAAGTGCATCTGCTATTGCTCTACCTCCATCTGATCCAAGGTGGTTACCACAAAGATTCAAAACAGTTATAGAAGTGTTGTTGCAAAGTGCATATGCTATCGCTTTTCCACCTTCTGATCTAAGTTTATTATTACAAAGGTTTAAATAAGTCAGCGTAGTGTTTCTGCAAAGCGCTTCTGCTAATGTCCACCCACCCTCTGATCTAAAATTATTATTATGAAAATTCAGAGAGGTTAAAACAGTATTCATGCATAGTGCCTTTGCTAATATTTTCCCTTCCTTTAATCCAAAGCTATTATTACGAAGATCCAATGATGTCGGTATAATGTTCCTGCAAAGTACTTCTGCTAACTCGTTTACTTCTTTTAAACCATCTTTAAGAACAACTTTCCAATTTGATACATTGTTCTGATAACTTGCATTAGGCCTCCTCCTGTCTTTTAGAATTTCTTCATAAAGATCTAATGCTTCGAGAAATTTGCCCTCCTTTATGCATTTATGCACTTCCTCTCTTTTATTCGCATGTAGATCCCTATTAAAGCGTGAAGACTTCGTGATTTCACTTTTTCCATGTGTCGCTCTCATTTTCTTATTCGCACGTACATTCCCACTAACAAATGAAGGTCCTGTGATTTCATTTGTTTTATGTGGCGTTTCTTCTCTTTTAATCGCATGTATATTCTTACTAAAAAGTGAAGATCCCATGATTTCATTTATTTCATGTGGCGATTCTTTCTTAATCGTATGCGTATTCCTACTAAAAAGCGAAGGTCTTGTGATTTCATTTCGTTCATGCGTCGTTTCTTCTCTCTTAATCGCATGTATATTCCTATTAAAAAGCGAGGATCCTGTGATTTCATGCGTCGTTTCTTCTCTCTTAATCGAATGTGCATTCATACTAAAAGGCGAAGACCCCGTGAATTCATTGATTTCACGAGGCGTTTCTTCTATCTTAATCGCATGTTTATTCATACTAAAAACTGAAGACCCTGTGATTTGATTGATTTCACGAGGTGTTTCTTCAATCTTAATTGTATGTGAAGATTCTGTGATTTCATTTGTTTCATGCGTCGCTTTCTTTTTCTTATTCGCACGTATATTCCTACTAACAAATAAAGATCCTGTAGCTTCATGTGGTGCTTCCTTTCTCTTATCCGTACGTATATTCTGGCTAAAAAGCGTAGATCCTGTGGTTACATGTGCTTCATGTGAATTATATCGTGAATTTACATTTATATTTCCTTGCTGTGTTGGGAAAGTGGTTTCAATAGGAAGATGCTGATTTAAAGTTTCGTTTGGAACAAACTTGTCTAAGGTTTCAAAAATTATTTTCGTTTCCGGACGAATGCTAGGATTTTCATTCCAGCATTGTTTATAAAGCTTAACATATTGAAGTGGTGAGCCTTCTATAGGATCTTCTCTATTTCCTCTTGATATGTGAAGAACAAGCGAACATTCCGATATAAACGATTGGAAAGGTGGTATACCACTTGAAATTTCCCAAAGAATCACACCGAAACTATATACGTCTGATTTCTTGTTATATATATATCTTTGGTCATTAAAAAATTGAGGATCTATATATGCAGGCATTCTACGAGCAACTGAGCTTGACAACCCAAAATCTGCAATCATTGGTTTTCCTTGATGAAATAATATATTCTTTGAATGCTATAAAAAAGATTTAACAAAGTATTAGTGAATAAAAAAAAAAACGCGTAAACGTGTAATATAAAATTTAACAACTTACAAGATTCTTATGAATAATACCATTCTCATGCAAGAACAAAAGACCTAGTGCTATTTCCCTAGCAATACGTAATTTATTTGTCCATTGCAGCATAAAAAAATTTTCTTTTAGGTATTCTCGTAAATGTCCATCAGAAGCATATTCAAAAATCATATTATAAAATCCGTTGTGGTCTATTTAATTAGAATAAATATTAATGAATTTATAGTATTATTTTATACAATATTCCTGAATTATAAACCATATACATACCTTTGGTGACACCATAAAATGAAATAATACTTTGATGGCAATCAACTTTTCGTAATAGTTTAAGCTTTTATTACATGAATTACAAGAACATTTAACATATAATAGATTAGGAACTAGATCAAGTTTTAATATAACACAATACCATGTTAATAAAATCTTTAATAATTTTTTCGTCTGAGTTTGTATCGACTTCGAGACGTTTAAGAGCAACTGTTAACTCGCAGTCTTCCCATTCGTATTTAAAAACTGATCCTAAACTTCCACTACCAATTTTCATACGGTTAGTAAACTTGTCATATCCAAGATAATTAATATGTCCACTGTAAATGGCTTTTTTGAGCCCTTCTTCTAAAGTATTTTCCATGGCTTTACTCTTTCGACCAAGTGTTGTATTAACGCGTGCGAATAATGTGTTTTTGTTTATCTCAGTCGATGTCGGAGATTTTCGGAAAGACAATAAATTAATGCTCTGTATGTAGACAAGCCACCAAAAAATTTTAGGGGGTCAGCTTAATATGTATGATACAGAACCCTAACCATAGATGATATTATAAAAGAGGGTTAGATCATAGTCGTTCATTAAGTAAAAACTGCCCAGCTGACGATTTTATTATAGCTCCTGCTAACTAGTATAGCTTTGAAAATCTTTAAACATGTCTTTAGCTCAGGAAACTGTGAATACAAAATCAGAAGCATATGAAAATATTAGTTCGAACTCAGATATTATTAGGAGCTATTGGAGACGCAGTTCAACCATACTTCTAAATATCTAACATTTACGAGAATGCACATCTTTAATGGATCGAGTCACAACTACAGAGGCGCTATTAAAATTTTCGAAAGGAGGAAAAAAATATAATGAAAAAAATTTACGTGATAAAAATTACTATAAAACCTTTTAAAATTCGGTAATGTGATGGAAAAGATAAAGTAATTTATTAATGAAGTATCAACCCTACCAGGTTTTAAAAGGATAATTTAATTTAATTCAGTTAAAGAAAAAGTTGAACCGCTTATTAATGAATTCGAAACTACCATGAATGATTTACGTTTTGCAATAACCCATTTTAATGACGAACAAAGAGATATCGACGCAATGGCTATTAAATCCGACCTAGAAAAAATGTTAAAGGCGAATTATCTGATAATTAATTATGGAATTTCAAGGAATTAATTCATGTCTAAATTATCTAGTTTTGGAAACAATTGGTGGTGGTGTCGTTAATTTTAACAAGGTTTTAAAAGAAGTATCAATCATTAAAAACCAATTGAGTTATCAAGATTCTATTAAGATTCTATTACTAAATATATCAAAGCTACCGAGGAATTAGAAGGTTCACCCCTAACTAACCCTAATTGTATCAAAAAGGTAATTCTAAATACATCAAAAACGTAACTTTTCAACACGGCTTTTAAGAACATGCGATAATATTTAGAAAAGAAAAACTTTTTAAGGTTACAATGGATTGATAAATTACAGATTGCTAAGGACGTAGCAAGTCTTAATTGTTTGTATAGAGTAAGTGCACAATACATTCACGATTATATTTATTTTTGTAAGCATATTAGAAACATTAAAAGCATGTTTTGAAATAAAATTTTAAAGAAATTATTTATAAATTCAAACTATAATTTTTGATATAGATATAATAAAAAATGTTAAAAAGGTTAATTTGTTTGGTTTCATCAAATGACGATTCTAATGTTGGGCAAAATTGGATATAATTCTGAAGAAAATTATTTAAAATATAAATCTCAAGCTATACTGACAAGAATTAAATTATTTTCTTATATTTAATAAAAATTAATTGAAAAACAAGATTCAGATTCTTTGTATTAAAGAATAATAAGTCCATGACAAGCGTGTCAATGGTTTTTTGAGTATAAGGTTGATTTTTTTTTTATTAAGCTATGGCCTTGCTTATATCTTTATTGGTAGTTTTAAAGTTAGTAACTACATTGAGTTACTAGGTACAAAAATAATTCTATATAAATGCTATAGCCGAGACCAACACTTGCAGTTAGGTTTAATTATTAAACTGCTAACTATATAACTAATTTAAGTACAAATAAAAAAAAAATTACATTTAAGAATAAAGCTTAGACATATTTATTTGTGTTCTAAACCTACTAGAGTGGTTAAAACTTATTTAAATTTGAATAGTTAAAATATAATTAAAAGAGATATTATATTTGATATAGAGAATAGTTCATATATTAATTTTTCTAATAATATAACTGATAGGTGGACATATGTTAGAGTTTAGATGTGCTTGATTAGATAGTTTATATAAACATGAATATGTATATGTTTGATAATTATATTTAGTTTGTTTATTATAATTGGGTTGAGTTAGATATTTAGAAAAAGAAGGTTTAAGATCTTGTTATTTTTTCCAATTTGAGAAGTTTATACAATATGGTTTTTAGAATAGTTCATGACATAACTTATTAATTTCAAAAAATATATATATATTTTTTCTCTTAAGCAGTCATGTTAGTATTTTATTAAGAATTTGAAATTACATTTACAATTACATAAATATCTTTAACAACTAAGTCTAGCATCATCTGATCATCTTAATAGTACCTAAGTGCAACCTGTTGCATTACTTTAAACAGAAGTAAACTACTTGTCTAACTACTTAAAGTATATAATGAAAAGATCTTTACTCTTTCATAATAAGTTCCACAATTGTCTTTTATATTTTTGTTCTAATTTGTTCTTTTTTTTTCTTATTTTTTCTTTTTTTTCTTCTATTTTTTGCTGATCTGTATTTTTTTCTTTATTTAATCTCAGTTTCTTTTTTTCTCTTCCTCTTTTTTAACCTATCTATTATTCCTATTTTTCTTTTCTATTCACTAATTTTCTTATAATAGACTTTCTATATTTGTTCATAAAATATATTCCAGGCTGTACTTACTATTATACTTGTAAACTACTGTTTTAACTTTATATTTAGGAGCTATCATAATCAATTTTGTATTTTTTTGGAATCAGGTCTTTAATTAGAGCCTCTCTTATTCTTACTTTTTCTGCTTCTGTTTTACTAAAGAGTACTGTATATAATATATATAAAGGGATTTAGACTTTTTCCATCTCTTTAAGTTTCTTTCAGGCTGTTGCAATAGTCACTTTTTGGATTCTTTTTTATAAGTTTTTTTGTCCTTTGTATGCTGCTAAATATATTTGTGTTTTTTTGACTTTATTTTTGCATACTTGGCATTTAGTTATTATATACATATCTGATCTTCTTTTGTTAAATTCTTCTAGAATCAGAAGTTTGTTTATCATATATTTTATAAATGCACTTCTTCTAGTACTAGTTCTTCTTGTTATATAGTGCACCTCTTTTATCATCTTTAGCCTTTTCAAAAATAGGTCTAATCATAAATTGTAACTTCTGATTCTGATTCTAATTCATTAATTGCTCTTGTTTCTCTTTATTCTGCTTCTAATTTTGTATTTGTTATTAACTTATATAGCAATCTTATTAGTATATTAGTTTATTTGTTTTTTTACTCTAAGCAGTACTCTGTTTTTTTGCAACTGATTTTTTTGACCTATATTATCTTCTTGCTTGTTGCTCTTTTTTTTTGTCCGGTTATCAGCTTTGTTATTTTATTTATCTTTATTGTGACTCTTTACTTTAACTAACTCTATTTGAATGTTTTTTGTTATAATAAGATCTTTGATTTTTATTATTCATATTGTGTTCTTCTTTTTAAAGATCTTGTTTTTATCTGTTTGTTTTAAACCTCTATTAATGTTTCTTATTGCCACATTGCTATCTGCATATATTTTACTTGCTTTCTTTTTGGTATTATTAATATTACTATCTATATTGCTATTAGCTTAACTATTATTAATGTTTGCCATCCTTCTAGGCCTATTGCTATTTTCTTTTCTGATCATTCTTGTGTTTCATTTATTTGGACCCATCTTATGCTTATTCTATTTTTAGTTACTGTATCTTCTTTGGCCTTTATGTTTACTATGCTGTCTGTATATACTTGTTCTTGTTTTTTATTATATTTCTTTTTAAGACTTCTATTATTTCTTAGTTGATGATTTCATTTAGCCTTTATTATTTAATAATTTCTATTTTTAACTTCTTTATTGTTTTGACCTCTTCAAGTTCTTGTTCTTCAGCTAATGATCTTTTTATCTTTACTGTTTCTGTTATCTAATCTATTGTTATATTAATTTTATTATTGCCTTTTTTTATTAATATATCTGGAATCATGCTAATTTTGTTGTTTATTCTGATTTACTGTTGGCAGCTATCTTCTATTCACTCTTTTGCTCTTGTACAGCTTTTGCATCTCTTTATTTCAACAGCTAACTCATTTTCTTTACTTTGTATTTGACAGTATTCTACTAATATTTTTTTTTTTAATTATTTTTCTTAACTGTCTATAGTTTTGTGTACCATATACTATTCATTCATTCATTTTCTTATTTTTTGATATACTCTTTTATTTAATTCATATTACCTGTATATTTTGCTTGTTTGTTCTTAAGTGTCTTTTGACTTCTTTATTTTCTAATTTACTAAGCACTTTTTGTTCTATTATTTTAAACCAATCTGCTTTTTTCTCTTTGCTTGACAGATCTTAGTAATTTTTTAACTATTGCTATGTAATTAATTTTTTTTCTTTTGTATTGAGCAGCTGGTTTAGATATACTAAACCTTCTTTATTTATTCTAGTTTTACTTTTTTTTCATAAATCAGTATTCATAAGCTTATTTATTTTAATGCTGTACTCAAACATTGTTCATAAATTGTCTTTTGTTTTTATATTTATTTTTAATTTTCTTGCTTTTAATATTGTTAAGCA
This sequence comes from Cetraspora pellucida, assembly GCA_910591915.1. Lineage (NCBI taxonomy): Eukaryota > Fungi > Glomeromycota > Glomeromycetes > Diversisporales > Gigasporaceae > Cetraspora > Cetraspora pellucida. The sequence goes on from CAJVQA010001859.1 coordinate 16,547, forward strand.
AGCCAAGTTATTTCTCTAACCATCTGTGTTTTCTAGTATCTTCTCTATTTTTTATATGTTTTCTGTTAGACCTGCCCTTTGGCAGCCTTATGTTATTCTTAGTTTTGTTAACTATCCAAGTCTATCTTGTCTGTTTAATCTTTTTACTAACTTATCTACTTGTTTTATTATTATTTCTTATTGTAATGTTCTATAACTTTCAAGATTTTTGTGTTTCATTATGTTATTTTTTAGTGTTCTTTGTAAATTACTTTTTTGTTTTGTCAGACTTATTATTGGTTGATATATTTTACTTAAGCTTCTTTCTGACATTTTGTTAGTTGTAGCATGTAACTTAATTTTGATATTATAATTATATTGTTTATATATATAATTTGGCTCATTGTTATTTTTATTTTTATTTTTTTAATATTAAAGTCTCTGCCTTTGGAGATTAATATTTTTATTTAAGTATTTGGACATGGATGCCTCCAGAAGCTTCTATACATGGGAGGTTATAACTAGCCATATATGCAATTTGGTGCTTAATTTAAGTAGTCTGCCTATACATTACTATACAGGTTTTACACTAGGTGCTATACCTGCAAGCCAACTATAGATCTTGTTTATTTAAACCCTCTGCATATGTAATTCAACTTGTGATCACAGAAACATCTTTCAGGCTACATCCATTCAAAGTACCTGATGCTTTCAAGATCCTTAGGACTAGTTTATCCTTAACAAGAAACTTGCTAAAACCTTTCATGTCCTATATATAGCTGATCTAGTTTTATGCAATATGCTATAGTTATCTAACACTTGCAGTCACAGAGTTTACCTATTTAACCACTATGTTATACTATTTTTACTTTTGTAAAGTTTACTAGAATCTCAGTACCTATTATCATAATATCTTCTTTATTATTGCTTACTAACAGTTATTTAGAACTAATAGGACTCTCCCAACTTCCAATCTAGATAGCCTAGTATGGTATATTTTATATATTCTTTTCATTTGGTAATTCTGACAGTCTGGTTAGTTATATACTTCTCTACATATCTTGACATCCAGTTTATCTGCCTATCTCTTTGGGATGTTTTATAGGCTTTTATTAGTCTAACCATACTGTCAAAAGTTCATGCTATCTTTTTACTTAGAAATTTTCAAATAGGCTTTTGACTCTTTGATTTCTTAGTTTACTATATTTGATGGTCTTATTGTAAATTTGCACTAAAGTCTTATACAATATCAGTTATTAACATTTCTTGATATATATGTAATATTATACTTGGCATAGATGCTCTGAGCTTCCATTCGAAATAGTGCAATTTAAGGTTACAGATATACAAATCTAACCAATCATCAAGAAATAGTTTGTCATAATACAGATTAATTTTCAAATTTTGTCATAGGTGGAATTTGAACCTTAAACTTGCCACTTGAAGGATGACAACCCAACTACTACACTAAAATCGTTATCCTATTGTTATTTTTTTGTATATAAGGTCTCTTATTGTTTGACTTATTATTTCTTTTTCTTTTTTTTTTACTAGAATTTTATGCATTCTATTGTTTAGCCATACTTCTAATAATCAGACTATATTATTTCTTGGTTTTTTATTATTTTGCTTTTTTCAAATGTTATTTCTCTTTCTTCTTTCTTCAATTTTGTGTTTATTATTAGCAGCTTTGACTTTGTTTCATTTATCTCTATATCATTCATTGTGAAGAACTCTTTAGCTATTTTTAAGATCTTTATCAACTGCTGCCTACTATTTGCAATCCATGTTGTATTGTCAGCATATGCAATTGTTGTTTAACTATATTTTGTAATATTATTGCATTTCATATTTTTTCTTATTTGTTGCTTTACTGTATAGTTTAAACTTTTATCTTTTTGTACTCTTTCTAGTAATGAATTATAAAAGAGTCATCATATTAATAATAATATTACTTTACCTTGATCTATATCATCTTCTGCTGTTATTTCTTCTGTTAGAATATAGGCTGTAATAATTCTTAGCTGTTTTTTATGAAACAGGTTTAAAATATATTTTACTATTCTTTCAGGTATTTTAACTTTTTGCAATATTGATTTAAGACTTTCAAGTAGAACTGAGTCAAATGCCTTTTTCATATCTTATAAAAGTATTTATATTTCTTTGTTCTTCTTTCTTGCTTCTTCTATTATTATGTTTAGGATATATACTAGTTGTTCTGTTAAGTTACTTGTAAGGCCTATGTAATTTGGTTCTTTGAATATTTTTTTTTTCATAAATATTTTGGCAAGCCTTTTTGTTATCACCTTTGTTATAATCTTTCTAAATGTTTCTATTAGTGCTATTAGTCAAATATTGTTTAAGCTATATCTCTATTTGACATCTTTTGGTATTAGATAAACTTATACTATTTTCTATTTGGTTGGTATCTCTTCTATTTCTAAACACAAATTTGCAAAACCTCTGAATACTTCTTGTGTTTTTCTTTCTGCTTACTTTATCAAAATATAGCTTATTCCTGATATACCTAGAGCTGTTCTTGTCTTTAGCTTTTTTAATACTTTTTCTTATTCTTTTTTCTTGATTTCTTATTTGACTTGTGTATTATTTTTTTTTATGTTCTTTCATGGTCTATATATTTCTTTCTACTTTTTTGACATTTCTTCTAGTTTAATATTTCTTTTTCTAAACTGCTTTTTGTAATGTTCTGTTACTTCTTTTCTAAATTTTTCTGATTTTATTAACAAACTTGTTTCTTTTTCAACTTGCTTAATAAATCTGTTAAGTATTATTTTTTTGTATAGCCTATTTAATAGACTTGCTATTATTTTTTCTTAATCTGTTTTAATCATTTCATATCTTTTATCTATATTTTCTTCTATTTGTCTTCTTTAGACTTGCTTTTATTCATTCTTTTTTCTTTTTTATAATAACTTTTTCTAACTCTTTATATTTTCTATTTATGCATTTAACTATTGGCTTTGTAATTTTGGTAATTTTGCATCTATTTTTTTACCTAGTTCTTTTAATTTTTCATTTATTTTGCTTCCTTCTTTTTTTGTTACTCTCTGAATCTTTTTTGTTTTTGCATATTTGATTAGTTGTATTTTGACAAAATTTTCTTCAAGTTGCTGTTCTTTTTGATTTCTTCTTTTATTTATTATTGTGTTATATACTTTTTTCTTGGATATGTGCTTGCTTGCTGTTGTAAAACTTGTTTCTTCTATTATATTTCAAATATTATTTATTTTGTTTATCCTTCTGTCTTTATCATGTTCTTTCTTTTAAATGTTTTTTAGAATTTTTTTTAACTTTTAGTTGATTTTGTAACTCTTGTGCATAGTTTTCTCAGTCTTCTGTTTTCATTTGATCATACAAATATCATGTTCTTGACTGTTTCTTTCTTTTAACCTCTACTTTGCTTTTTTTTGCTATTACATATTTGATTCATATTTCTGCTTTTACTATTTTATGATTACTTTCTGTGATTTCTTCTGTTTTTTCAATTTTTGCTTTTTGCAACTCTGTTGCTAGTCCATCTGACACTCATATATAGTTAATTCTTGTTGTTGCTTCTTCATTTGATCATACATGTTGTTGTTTTGTTAGGTGCATTTCTCTGTATATATTACTAAAATCTTGTTTTTTCATCCAATTAAAGATTGACAGTTTTTTGTAGTTTGCTGTTTGTAGATGTTATCTGTCTAGTATATTGTTTGCTGTATGATTAAAGTCATCTATTATAACTATTTGTATTTGTTTTTTCTTTTTTAGAACTGTTTTTCCAATTTTTTGTTGATTGCTTTTTTTCATTATCTTGTTATTTGATAATATATAAACTAAAATTATTACTAACTCCAATTGCTTAAAGTATAGTGTGATTTTTATTATATATTTGCTTATTTTCTTAACTGCATGTATATGTTTTTCTTATTAGCCATCTACTAAATTCCAATGGCTAATCCTTTTTTTTTATCTTCTGCTACATGTATTTAGTATTCTACATATCTGTTATTTGCAGTATATGTTAGAAAATTTTTTCTCTTTCTATAAGATTTGTTTCTATATTTTTCAGTATTATAATTTCTTTTTCTTTTACTTAACCTAGCAGATTCTCAAGTTTTCAACCTTTAGTTTTAAGTTTTTTAATATTATAATATGAAATTTTAATTTCTTTTCTTCTATCTTTCTACTTTTTTTTAAGTTGTTCTTGCATTATTTTTGTATTCTTGAACCTTTTTCTCACTTTTTGCTTTCTTTATTTTTAAAACCAGAAGATATTTCTTTTTTTTTTTCTTTAAACATTCTTTTTTTTCTTCACAGAAAGTTTTTAATCTCCTTGTCTGTATTCTTGAGTTCAACTAGAACACCTTTAAGAGTAGTTGGCCAGGTCTTCTTTTGTATTTAGATATATATTTTCCAATCTGTTTAGTCTGTCTAAAATTTGATCTAAAATGTTCTTAACTTGTCTGTTTTTGGTTAAAATTGTGTATCTAATTTTATTTTTGTTTTTTTTAAGTTTTTTTCTTCTTTTTCTATATTGGTATTTTTTTGTCTCCTAACTATTTTTTAATGTTCTGTAGTAAAAGTTAGAATTAGTTTTAATAATTCGAGTTTATCATATGAATTTTGTGATATTTTAGAATTTATTAAAATTTAATTAGATAAATTTCTAAAATATTCCCAAACTTATAGAATAAACTTGAATTATTAAAACTGGTTCCAACCTCTATTCTGTAGTTAAGAATTATTTTTCATTATCATGTATCTTCTGTTTAAGTATTTACTAGTTTTATCTTAGCTTTCTCTTATTTCTTTATTATTTTCTTTTTTTCTTTTTTCTGTATTAATGTTTTTATTTTCTAATTATTTTTCTATGTTTTGTATCTGAGAATCACTTCCTATTTTTGTATATTTTTTCTATAAGTTTTAACTAGTCCTATTCTAATTTCTTTCTCTTCTTTCTCTAGGGCTTTCTTTTTTTTTTGTTTTTTTTGTTCTTTTATTCACTTAGTATACTCAAAAGTTGTTATACATAATTGGTTTTAACTAGGCTGTCTTTATCTTTCTTTCTGTTACAAATGTAATTATTGAAATTTTTCTTTAATTTTTATTTCTGTTCAGTAAAATATAAACTGATCTTGCACCTTTGCTTCTTAGACATTATAACAATAAAACCTCTAAGCTATTACTTGGCAGCTCTGTTAATTTTGTCATGTATTGCCTTTAATTTTGTCATATATTGCCTTTGCTTTTGTCTTGCTTTATAGTCTTTCACTCTTTCTGTTACTCTTATGAGTTTATTACTGCTGACTGGTATAGACTATGTGGTGCTTCCTTCTTCTATTTCTTCTATTTAGATTATTGTAATAGACTTGAATTTGGATCTCTTAATTCTCACTACCTATGCTTTCTTAAATCTTCTGCAAATATATTCTAGTTTTTTTTATTTATATTTGTTAGCAAGTCCCAAATTGTTATAAATTTTTTATCTTTTGTTTTCTTATTATTAATGTCTTTTTGGTCTTCTTTTGGTTTCTCTTTATTTTTTATTTTTTTATATTTTTTCTTCTTGTATTTTTGCATACTTGCTCTTTTATTTTGGTATTCTTTCTTATATTTTTTTTGCTTCTTTCTTCTTTCTTCTTTGTCTTCTTTTAGTATTATTCTGTACTAGTCATTTTCTTTTTAACTAATTTTTTGTATCATCTCATTTCTGCTATATTTACAGTTAAAGTTCACTTCAATCTACAAATTTTCTCATTTAAAAACTTCTCTAATGTTCTTAATATGTTTATTATTTTTTAATAACCAGCTAATGAACTTTATACATTCTTTTTTTGTTCCTTTAGACATATTGTGTACAGATATGTTGGCTAATAGGCTGCTGTCTTTGCTACAATTCTTTTTGCTTAGTGCCTATATACTTTTCTCTAAAAAAATTCCTACTATATCTATTTCTTTCTTAACTTTTTATTTTTTTATTTTTCTCTTTTTTTTTTCTGTTATTGAACCTTGTTTCAATTCTTTATCATCCATTTCTATGTTTTCTTGTTTTGCTTCTTTTGTTTGTTCTTTTCTGGTTTCTATTATCTGTACTAATAATTTTTATTTTGTAGTTTTTTTTGTTTATATCTTCTTTTTCTGTTCTTTTTTTGATTTTTTAGTCTTCTTTATGCATGTTTTCTTGCTTTTCCTTTTTCTTTATTGCTTCTTGTTGTGTTAATTTTTTTTCTCTTGTTTGTTTTATTCTTCAAGCTCGATTGTTATCATGTTTCTATTTTGCTCTATAAAATCTAACTTCTTTGGTTCTTGCTTTATAAGCATTGCAATGATCTTATCTTTTCTGTCTGGCAATCTGTATGTCTTATTTGACTAGTTAAAAAATATTTTGTTATGTATTCTGTTCATTGGCCAGTATGCTTTTCTCATAAAGATTGTTGATAGACTTTTTCTATACTCTTTTAGTTTCATATTGTACTTATGTCTATGTGTTTCTGATTGGTTTTCTAAATTTTTAAGAAATATTTTTTAATAATAGTTTATAATATTAATTTGTAAAAAATATTAAGATTTTGAATAATTTGGATTAGAGATTTGGGTATAAGTCTTTTAAGTATAATATTAAGATAAAATAAGTTTTCATTGAATGATATATGATTAAAAGTTTTATAGTTTTGAATTTTTCAAATAAGTTCTTCTTATTAAGATTTAGAAAAATTTAGGTTGTTTTGACTAATATATTTAAAATTATATCTTGTATAATGTTAATAAATAATGTAGAATTAAGATATATTTGTTAGTGCATTAAAGTGTTAAATAGGTTGCAATAAAAACAGTTTGTATTATAAAATATATATAGGTATATTTTATAATAGATGAAATATATATATAGTTTATTTAGTTAAATTTTAATTTTAATGAATTTAAGATAATTAAATTTAAAGTTAGTTATATTATATGTGGATTTTTGTTTATAGTTAATGTATAGCCAAATGGATTTTCAATCTATTTATAAAATAAATTAGTTTCATTTTTAGATATATTTTTAAGATAATTATATTACTATAATATAAGCTTTGCAAATATTTTTAATAAAAATTCTAATAGAATTTTTTATAAAATATTAGTTCTAAAACAACATGTGATATGGGTTGTAAATATTAGTATCCCTTAAATTGTATTGCATGCAAATTTGTCTGCATCTTTTTTTTAAAAATTAATTTTTATAATAAAATTTTAACAATGAATTTTAGCAATATACTTTCTAAGTAAAAAATATTTTTAAAAGTTTACTTTATAAACTTAGTTAAGAAACTTTTTTAACTTTATTAAAAAACTTTTAATTAATTAAAGT
>CAJVQA010001860.1:0-23879 GCA_910591915.1 Cetraspora pellucida
AATTTGTGGTACTGAGATAGGAAGTAAACTGGAAGCAGAACTATGAGTTAAATTTGTAGTAAGTATATTTTGAAACTATGCAGAACATGAAATGCAATATAAAATCTATATTTGTTTGTATATTTGTAAGTTTAAATGAAAGAGAAGTTTAATAAAAAGAAAGGTAACTGTACAGTATGAAATAGAAGTATTATAAATAGTAGAAATAAGGTCAATAGGAACTAAACCAGATAAAGTGAAGATAAGAGATGACATGTATAAGAAGTTATGCAGTTTAAAGCTATTAAGTGTAAGAATTTCTTGATGTAAATTAGAAACAAGATTGGGAGACATATTAAAAGCAGTAGCATTTAAGATGCAATTAAGAGAATTAGAGATTAAGTGATAGATTGTTTGGATAAAAGGACAAAGAGTCTAGTGTAATGAAGAACTAGTTTGGTTGCATTAGTGATAGAGAGAAGAGTAAGAGAAGGTATGTTTGTGAAGAATGTAAAAAACAGGTAGTTCATCTTAGAGAATTTTAACATAAAAGGTTTTTAGAATAGAGGAATGAAAACTGTGACCAAAATTAGAAACCTTTTAATTATTATTGATGTAAAACCAAGTGGCTTTCCAGTTGATATTAGAAGCAATAATGGACTATTATAAATTAGTTATCTCTAATAATGTATAAATTAAATTACAAATAAAAATATACTATATTAAGAAATTTCAAAATCAATAGTTTTATCTTTGCCTATCAAAATTTCCAATCTAAAATTAGATGATGGTAAACCTAATAAGTATTTCATCTAAACAAATTAGAGTTATTATTCAACATATATTTAATTATTAAAAATCCAATATACAGACCTTCATGAATGTATATATTATATAAATTCTTTCAGAATGCATAATATAACTTTGTCCTTTCTTATAAAAGTTTTGTACATTTTGCTCTCTATAAATGTGTACTTCTCCAAATGCATATTTTAATTTTTTTTTACTATAGTCTCAGAAGGATGCATTTACAGAGATCTGACTGTATATAATATATACTAATTTATTTTAGACACAATGTTTTCTTCTATTATATGTTTTAATAAAGTATAAATGCTATAGATTTTTTTTTGTAAAGTAAGTTTAAGGTTTATTTGTATTTCTTTCTACTGTAAAATATAGAATTGAATTATTAGTCTATATTAATTAAATTTTTTAAAAACATTAAATATTATAAATTCAGACTTGGTTAAGTTTATGATAAAGGGAAAAAACAGGTAAAATTTCAGCTTTTATAAATTTAAGTTTAGAATAAAAAGTTTTATAATCATAAGAATTTACAGTAGCTGCTATAATTGTGCTAGAAGAGTCTATTAAGAAAGCTATAGCAGGAAGCTTTGCTGTCTATCAGATTAAAAAGATTAGTTAATTCTTGTAAGAAAAAATAGCTGTCAAATTTCTTTGTCCCTTTTTATAAAAGTTCTATACATTTTGCTCTTTATAAATGTGCACTTTTCTAAATGCATATTTCAATTTTTTTTTACTACAGTCTCAAGAAGATGCATTTATAGAGATCTGACTGTACATAATATATATCAATTTACTTTAGACACAATGCTTTGTTCTATTATATGTCTTAATGAAGCATGAATGTCATAGATTCTTCTTTATAAAGTAGATTTAAGATTCATTTGTGTTTCTTTCTACTGTAAAATATAGAATTGAATTATTAGTCTATATTAACTAAATTTTTTAAAAACATTAAATATTATAAATTCAGACTTAGTTAAGTCTATTATGAAGAGAAAGAACAGGTAAAATCCTAACCTTTATAGGTTTAAGCTTAGAATAAAAAGTTTTATAATTATAAGAATTTATAGGAGCTGTCATAATTGTGCTAGAAGAGTTTGTTAAGAAAGCTATAGCAGAAAGCTTTGCTGTTTGTCAGGTTAAAAAGATTAGTTAATTCTTATAAAAAAAAATAATTGTTAAATTCTAAAGCAAAGATACTCACTATTGTTACTTAATTCACATATAAGTAAAAAGCTAAAAATTAAATGTGATCAAATAATCTAATTATCATAATTAACAAAAGTTTCAGTTGATTTGTTTGTATTTGCACTAACCAATAAATTTTTTACATCATTACTTAGAATCAATTAATTAATAATTGTTAAGATGCAGCACAGTAGTATAAAATAATATAAATTTAAGTACAGAATTCTTAATATTTTTTTTTTAAAAAAAAAATCAAAGCTATTTAAGTACTATATTTCTGAAATAGTTATAAGTAATTTATATTATTAATAATTTAATCAAAAATATTTGTGAATAATTCTGAATAATCTTATCTAATAAAAGCTAATACTATAAATTTAAAATCTACAGCAAAGTAAATTTTTAGTTTACAAGATACAGTATTCAAAACCTTCAATTATAGCAACTTATTTTTTATAAAATGATACATTTCATTTATTTTACACCTTTTAACTATTCTTTAGAACAAATATAACTGATTACTGTACTAATTATTACTAAAAAATTTTCTAAATTTGATTGCTTCTTTTGTTGAGTAATCAAGTTTAAAATATGTTTTTTAAGTAAATTGATAACTTTTGAATCCTTATTTTTAATATGTAAGATTTCTGATGAATTTAACAATAACAATCTTATGTTTTCTAAACTTTTCAATACTGTTTTAAGTAGAATTTGTATTGCAGGTTCATTTGCATCTTCATCTTTGTCTTCTTAAAAAAGAGTTAAAATTTCTTGGTTTGAAGATATTTTAGTTGTAGATAGGTTATCATTAATCTTTATATATTCTGAGACAGATAAAAAATCATTAACATTAATTAAAAGTTGTTCAATAAGATTATAAACTTCAATTTCATTATCTAGATATTCATAAACTGAATATTATTGTATGATGAAATATCTTGTTAAAATAAGTTATTATCATTAGCTAGAAGGATTTCTGCTTTATAGCAATAGTTTTTAATTGTTTTATATAACATTTCATTTCATGCTAATGTATAATAGTTGATTGCTTTTTTTATATTAACTGAATTTATTTCAGTTTGACTGTTATATGCAAATTCATATGCATTTAACCAGTTTTGAATAAGAAAGCATCTGTATTTAGTCTAAAAAAATATATAAAAAATAAATATATTAATATACTGTTTAGTAATTATAATTATATAATACTGTATACTAACTTTAAAGAAATTAATAATTCTAACATCTATTGGTTGAAGATGAGTCATAGTATTTAGAGGTAAATATTCTATTTTTATATTAGTTAACATTGTATTATTATCAAAAATATGGGTTGGGACATTATCAATTAAAAGTAATATATGGTAATTTTGATGATGCATTATTAAATTCAAGTTATTTATATAATAGTTCCAAATAGATCTTTGCATCTAAGTAGTCTTGTTCTAGTAATACTCAATAGACAATTTTTTTTTATTAATATAATGAATCACATATAGATTTTTATATTTATGAATGAACAATAGTTTTAATCTTTCTGATTCTGTTGCATTAGTAGTCAATAAAACTGTAACTCTATTTTTTACTTTTTTGTTCCTGAAACTGGACCTGTTACTAATGTACAAGAAGGTTTTATCCAATAATGCAAACTAGTTATATTACAGTTAAAAACATCTTCAAGGCTATAAGACTAAATAACATCTTGCAGTTTGTTTCAAAATTTAGGTAGTTTATTCAAAAGAGTACTATCTGCTTTACCTTGCTACTTATATTCATAAATATTGTAATGTAACTTAAAATTATATAATTATTTATTTGAAATATTAAATTTATTCTTATTTAGTAATGCCACAAATTTTTTTGTCTTATTTTGTATAAAATATTCTGTTAAAGTTTGCTTATTGCTTATCATATATTTTCCCAAAATGCAACTGCTAATTTGATATTCATAAAAACTAATGCTTTGCTTTGTTTATAAGTTGCTTTATTTAAATATAGATTAATAAATAACCAATAGTTTGACTTTGCTAAAATTTCACTACATGTTGATATTCCAATATTATATTTAGTAGCAAGTTCATAATTCTTAATACTGAGTTCATTCTTTTTTAAAGATATAAAGTATATTTTTAAGTATTGGTTAAAATAAATTTTTTTATTACTATTATTTTAATGTTTACTAATGATTGTATTTATTGTTAAAGATATTTTTGCAAAAAATTTCAATAAAAAATCTTTTATACTATATATTATTGTATTATACAAAAAGTTTACTGTATTGTTAAAATTTTTATTATATTAAGATATTTGTTATATTAAGGTAATTTTATTATAAACAAAAAAAAAATTCTTCATTATATAATATAATAAGAGTTTATATTTAAAATTTATTATATTAAGGTATTTTTTGTAATAAAAATTTTGACTAAAAAAAATTTTCATTATAATGGCTGATTCAGTTTATCAAGATTTGTTATATCAAAATTATACTATAAGCATTTTTAATAACAGTTTTTGTATCAATACCTTTTTTATTATAAATATTTTTATTTTTAATATTTAAAATTAATGCTGTTTTTGGCAAGGCTTTAAGCAATATTGTAACAAAATAAAGTATTATATATGTTGAAGTTGTATTGCTATAGTGATACTCATGTATATTATAAAAGTTATTGACATTAAATACAATTAACTTTTCATTCTAATAAGAATATATTAATTATTTGAAAATTGTTTTAAGTATTTTTTAATTTTTTTTTAAGCTTATATTATTTAATAGAAAATTTTTTACTGTTATTATTTATGTTTTTGTATGTTGGGTTTTTTGTTACAAAATAGTCTTATACTATACTGTTAAGCCAGTATTAGTTAAGATTTTTATTATTAAAGATGATGTACTAGATGCATCTAATAAATACCTAACCTCTATTTTAATTTTGTTAATAAATATATTATTAAACCTTACTAAAAAGTAACAAAAAGAAACTAGTTTTTTCTTATTTTTTTTATTAGTCAAGTGATTTTTTGTTTTTGGATTAGTTTCTGCTACTAATTGATCAAAAAAACCTTTTAGTAATAGTTCAGTTTCTTTAAAAATTTTTTTAAATTCATCTAAATCAAATACAGGTTTCTTATTATATATATATTATTTTGTATATAATATTCCAATCATTAATTTAATCTTCTTAGTAAGAGGAACCAATTCTAAAAAGGAAAAAAAATTGTAAGAAATCAAAAACATCATAATAAATAAAAACCCATTATTTACTTAATTTTGTTTCATCAAGCTCTGCACATGCTTCATAATACATAGATTCCAGTTTTTGAAATTCAAATTAAGAATAAATAACACTATTTCTCAATACATATGACCTATCTTGAAATTTTCTTATATTTTCTTTTGAAATCCTTTCTTGTGATGACAAATACTTGGATAAATTAATGTATTCTGGATCATTATCAGTTTTATACAAGTAATGATGACATATTTTTGCTTCTTGTTGTAATTCAAAAAAATTGATTAAACATTCTAAAATCTTCACAAATGTCTTTGTTTCCATACCAGATCATAATGTAGATATATATATCTAATGTTTTAGATGCAAATATATATAATTAGTTTTAATTTTTTTTGCATTCACAATTAATTTGTTATAATGCTTCCAGCACAAGGCTTTGTTGACCAAGTCCAGATGTTGGCTTGAACTTGATATTATTACTTGATCGGATACAAGAAAAATGCCATACTGTTCATCATCACAGACGACACCTTCCTGATTCTTTAAATCACAGTGCTGATTCTTTCTCTTCCTTTTTTTTCGTTAAGAAGAACTAGATCTAAGTGACAAGAATCTTGTGCAGCCATTTTCCAAATAAATGTCTCTTAGCTAACTTCTGAATTATCTTTCTGTTTTTCGAATTATTTTAATACTATATAGAACGAAAGGTTTACTACTGAATTTTTTTGGTTACAATGGTTAACAATTCGATTTCGTGGCAAACAATTGGTTTAAAGTTTGTTCAGGAGTCATTCTAATATGTAAAGATTATCCGTGTTACATTCCGATCGTCTAGCCAATCAGAATGAATGCCCGCTATGCTGCCAAAAGATGGTTTCAGTTAAAATGGTCCGTTTTTTTAAATTGTTTTGATTTTTTGCGTTTCTTGGCCAGCGAAAATTTTCGGATTGGTAACGCTAGGACAGTTTAGGATCCTTAATCCGACTATTCGATTTGATCTCTAAATCCAGATAGATTCAGATATCCGGATCAGAGATTTTACACGGATTGGTCAAAGAACTTGAATAACGAGCCTAAAGATGTGCTACAAAGCTAGCTTTATATGTAATCTGATGCGGATTCAATCCGGATTTAATAGAATCCGGATTGCCTGTCAAAAATAGGATCGAACCCCTAGTTTAGGATAGTTCCTCAAAATTAGTTTAATGCAAACGTTTTTATATACATGGAATATAGAAATATATTATATAGAAATAGGTAATTGATATTTCCACACCCCTGGATCATATTTTTAACGAATTTCTCATTGATATTCTATCACTGTCACCTGGTACATAATTTACATCACATACAAGGGTGTCCTAGAAATATTAAATTCATTGTATCGGACATGAATAAATTTAATTCATTACGAATTTAAAATCAATACAACATAATTTTTATGTTTTCCTATTCCACTTTAGCGAATAAGTTTATTTTTAACATATTTTGTAAAGAATGCTTACTAAGTTTTTATGCAATATATTAAATTATTCTATTTATTATCATTAACTAAAGTTATAAAATTTGAAATTTGTTCATTATTTTATAATTGGAAATCGCGAATGCTTGTTCCAGCACTGTATCCAACTAATAATCAAACTGTATTAAATATTTTACCTGACTAGAAACTCTTAACGAAGATAAAGAATTTTGATTTTTCACTTTGAATATGATGCGTTGGATCCTATTAGTATTATCCGATAGTATTTAGTTTTGCATGAATTCCCGAATTACGTGAAAATTATTTTACAAACAGTCGACCAGATTGATCAACAGAAATAACTCTTATATAAAGTATAGTGAAACTACATTAATGCTGCTGCATGGAGGCATTGTCATAGTAACAAGAAATAGAACTAAATCTAATCCTAGCAGCTTTTTTTAAATTTAATTTAATAACCTTAAAAAACAAAAAAAAAAAAATAATAATACATATACCATGCTATGTATTACAAAAAAAAAAAAACCATTGGTAATAATATCTAAATCTAATTTCTTATAAATATTCAAAATATTTCAAATATCAAAATATATTTAACAAATAACAAAAACATAATTTACATCATAGTACAAGTTGTATCAGTAGTAGTAAACCTTATCTAACTAACCATTATAAACCAATCATTGTGGATGAACTATCAAAATTCAATTTCTAAATGTTCAGATTGGTCTGCTTTAAAACCTAAAATTGATTAAATATTTTATTTCGATGTTGATAAAATGGACGCTCGAAAGTAAAAAAAAAGTATATATATACTTACTAGTAGCGCTTTCACCAGAAGGAGATGTAGTGCCATCATATTTACTCTCAATTTCTGAAGTCTTACTATTACTTTCGGTCGGTGATTGTGGTGGTTCAAATGTATTCTCCGTTTCTGAAGGTGGAGTATCACATTTAACATCAACTTCGTCTGGTGTATCATCCTTAACATCAACTCCGTTCAGTGTATTGTCCTTAATATCAATTTCATCAACTCCATTTGGAACATCATCTTGTGTATCACATTTTACGTCGACATCGTTTGTATTAACTTCAATTACACCAGGAGAATTACATCTTACCAGTTGTGAAGAATGTAGTTCACTAAAATCAAAACTTTGACTAGTATAAAATGCTAACGGATGTATTTGTTCATTTTCTTGAGATATATGAGAATGAACTTTATGTGAACGCCAGTTTTCAGCAAGAGCAAACTCGGTATTAACTTTATATGGAAGCCGCGGAGTTTCAACAATTTTTTTTAACCAATCATAAAGAGTTCTATGCAAAGTCTTTGCATCCGGCCTTTTTAAAGGATCTTTATCCCAACATTGTTCCATTAACGCATTCCAACAAGGAGGTGTGGAAGGAGTATTATCGACAGGTGGACGTAATCCATTACATATTTCCAAAGCGAGATCAGCGTCATGTGATCTATTATTGAATGGTCTTTTTCCTACAGATATTTCCCACATTATCATGGCAAAACTATAAATGTCTGATGCCTTACTATATTCTTTTCGTAGTATAACTTCTGGAGCAGCATAAGGAAGTATACATTGAACTTTATCATCATCATCAGAATCATATACTTTACGACATAATCCTAGATCAGCAAGTGCAATAAATCCATTTTTTAATACCATAACGTTACCACAATGAATATCATGATGAATTATATCTACATTATGGATTGTTTTTAAAGCCTTTACAATATCACATGTTATAGCCAACTTAGATTGCCATGACATATTTATAACATTTTCATTTAAATAGTTATGTAAATTTCCATTTTCTACATACTCAAAAACCATAATAAAGTTTTTAGTGACAGGATCCTTGGACATGCCATAACAATGCATAACACTATCAGTCCATATGATAGAACGATAATATTCTTCTAACTAAAATAAATAAATTGACATATATTTATATATTGATTAATATTAATATATATTATAACATTAAAAGTTAAATAACAAACAATATAAAGGAGATATCATGAAGATAAGAGTAATGTGATAAATTGAAGATTTAAATTATTAAAACTATCACAATACCGCACTTTCATCATGATACCTTTTCCCTTTATATATATATAATGTTTTAATACAAACCTCGCTAAAGAAAGA
This sequence comes from Cetraspora pellucida, assembly GCA_910591915.1. Classification (NCBI taxonomy): domain Eukaryota; kingdom Fungi; phylum Glomeromycota; class Glomeromycetes; order Diversisporales; family Gigasporaceae; genus Cetraspora; species Cetraspora pellucida. The sequence goes on from CAJVQA010001860.1 coordinate 8,871, forward strand.
TTCTGATATGTTTTGAGAATTGTCTAATTGTCTTAGAACAACTTTTTTGCGAATATCTCTCTTAAATTTCTTTTTTTCATCAGGTATAATTCGAGGACCATCCAACCATATAGCCGAAAACAATTGTGCATAAGCACCACCACCAATTTCTTTAATTTCTCTAAATCGATCATATGATATCCATTCGAGATAATTCAATTCGGATGAACAATTTAGTTGAGTCTCTCTAATAAAGTTATCAACTATTTTATTACCACTAGTCCATTTTGGAAAAGCAGCTTTAAACCTTCGTAGTTCACAGACATGACACCAAGGACTTTTAGGATCACCACAAGTACAAATATTTTTACTTTGTGCAACTGATTTTGGTGCAACTTTCTTTGCGGAAAGAGTTTGAGAGGTCACGGGCATAGATTGTGGTTTCATAGATCTCTTATTATATGAGTATGGAACAGGTTCACTTCTTGACTTACCACTAGAACTTTGTTCAGAAGAAATAGTAGTATTTGCAGAAATATCGTTTCTATATTCTACTGGTCTGTGTTGTTGAGATAATAATCTTTTGGCAAATTTTTGTTGTTGTAATTTTATTTGTTCTTCTATTGATTTTATTGCTAGTTCAATAGATCCATGATGGTCATTATCTTCTATTGGAGATATAATAGAAGAACATTTTTCAGAATCAGGATCAGTTTTCTCAGATAAAGTTGGAGAAGCTTCCCGAATTCTGACAGGTCTCCTTGGAGTATGAGAACGCTTTGGAGTAAGAGAACTTTTTGGAGTAGGAGAAGCAGATTTATTTTTATCATCACTACGAGTTGAGGTTCGAGTTGGAGTTCGAGTTGGAGTTCGAGCCTAACATAATGAATTATTAAAATCGATAGTAAAAAGAGAATGTTCATAAATTAATAGATGAATATATAATAACTACCATTGTTGACTTCTTTTTCGACGTATCTACTGCGGTTTTAGTAGTCATAATTTGTAAAAATTTGTGCTAACAAAATAATACTTTTACGTAAAACACGATTAACAACTTTTTTTTTTTTTTTTTTTGATAGAAATTTGTCAAGTGTTTTTTTTTTTTTGTAAATAAAATTTTTTAATAAGTAATAAAAGGTGGAATCTTAACTAAGTTAATAATCCAGAATAACATTCGTTGTATACTTTTTTCGCTCGATGGCAACTAGAGGGATAAAGAAAAAAAATTTCGAAACACAGGAGACATGAACTAACTCTAAATAAGGGCAAGCAATGATATTAATCGGTAGCATGTAAACAAATAGACGTTCGTTTTCTTATTGGCTAGTTTCTTACACTAAGGAAGGAGTGTTGGATGAGTTGTTAGTGAATAATTTGCGGGCTTTCGATGATTTTTTATTGTGTATAATTGATCATCGATAAATTTATACTTTTTTGAGCACTTGTGAAATTGTGAAATATGCACTGCCACGCACTAAAGTATCCTTATGTATTTATAATTGTACCATTACAATCAGTTCTATGATAAATGATAAAGATCATCAGGATCATTGTAACATTCGGTGGGTTACGGAAACGGAGTTAGTCTTTGATATAAATGTGCATTATTTTATTATTATTGCATTATTGATCCTTATGCAGTAACTCTGGCTATTAGCGGTTAGAATGAATAAATAAACGGCTTATTTTTTTTATAATAATAATAATAATAATAATAATAATTAAATAATAACTTTGTTAATTATTATACTTATTCAAATTTTTTTTAATCCTGTAAATCGTACTACATGAATTATATGACACCCAACACAAAATTATTGATAACGATAAACGTAATGGTAATGATACGATAATTCGGTGATATACGATAATTTTATTTAATATCGGCAATAAATTTATCACTTGTACACGTGACTTTGCAAAATGCAACACAAAATTAGTAAAATTAGTAAAATTACGTAAAGATACGTACGAACTTACGTACGCGCACCTAATAAAGAATCATATTATAATATACAGTATGAACATACGTAGCCTAATAATAAGTCTAATAGTAAATAATCTACGAAATATAATATAACCAAAATAATATATACATATATGTTGTCTATTTTGAATAAGAATTAGATTTTAATAAATTAGAGAGATCATTATCCCGATATATTCGTTTGAATTTTCTCCAACGTATAAATAATAAGGAAAAAATAATTAATACAACTACAGAACTAAGAGATCCAATCGTTGTACCTAATATTACTGCCGTGCGAGATGATATTATGCCATTTTTTGAAGGTGTAACCGAATATGAGGGTGTTTGTGTCGTATAGTTTGATGTCGTTGTTGAAGTGGGTGAAGTAGAATTCATGGTTGTTGAAGTGGAAGAAGTAGAATTTGTGGTTGGTATCGAGTCATTGGTTGGAGAAGATAAGGAAATCGTAGTATCGGTGGAAGTAACCCATGTATAATTACTAATGTTAAGGATATATATATCTGATGTTGCACCGGGTGTCTTTGACGTCTGTTCCGTGATATTCCCTATAAAATTGATTCGAAAAAGATAAATCAAAAGTACAGAAATATGCAAAAATATTTTGAAGTAATGTATATGCGGCAATATTACAGGCATTTACATACCAAATGCTACTATCATTAAGTTGCCTATTAAAGTAGCAGAATGATAAGCTAATTCTGGCGGGATATTGTTAGTGGAATTAGGAAGTGACCACTGAAATGGTGATGTCGAAGTGTCAAGAACGGCAAGCCCAGGGCTGGCGGGAGATAAATTTTGGTCATATCCACCAAATACAATGATTCGACCGTCCAATGCTGGAATATAAATATTTGGTCAGGCCAAATAAGTATATTAAATGAATATTTTTATCATTATAAAATGTTTCTTACCTAGCACCGCAGAATGGCCAATACGAACACCAGGAACAGTTCCAACCGCAGTCTATAAGGCGAATTATAGAATAATTATATTAAATAGGTATTGCAAATGTATCGGTATAAATTGTGACAGATATGTATTTAAATAAGTACTTAAATAAGTATTTAAATGAAAATACTTATGATAATACTTACAACTAACATCCAAGATGCATTCTTAGTGTCGTACGTCCAAATCTTTAAATAAATGTACATACAAATGCATAAGATTAGCGAATACAGTTAGCAGAAAGTTTATTTAAGATAAATCATATGCACGTACCTGATCCATATTACTATAACTTTTAGTCTTTGCTGATGCTGGATTAGCCTGTCTTCCACCAATATATATGATGATAGAATTATTCAATATGGTAGCAGTGAAATCAGCTTGCAGTGGAGGTGCTTTATTTTTGGAAGTTGAAACTTTCGACCAAGACATTCCGATGATATCTAAAATGTCCATATCGTTGAACCATTTGACTTTCGTTGAACCTGTTGAGTGATCAGATAATCCACCAAACATATACGCTTTGCCTGAATTGTCCTGTACAATCTGAAATTCTTTTCGTCTTTTGGGTAGAGTCCCTGAGATTTCTGGTGTGTTCCATTGTTGAGTTTTTGTGTTAAATTCATATATAACCGTATCAACACTAAGCGTAGTATCTTTGATAATTGAAAATAGTAATAATAATAATAATTTTTGTCATTATTGATGACTTGATTCACTTCAAGAAATCAATCACGTACTACATGATAAAATAATATATTCTTACTCTTATCCATCATCATGCCTCCAAACGCGTATATGCTAGCGTTGTCTGTACCACCCAATGCACTAACCTGCCAGCAAGTGTCCACTGGACTGCCAACAATAGATGTAAGATCTGTCCATGGAATATTGGCTTGCGTGTCAAATGGAACCGAAAGATCTAAATAAAATACACTATTTTGACAACTCTCTGTACCATCTGAATTTTTACTCCAACCTCCCAAAAAATATAACTTTGTTCCAACTAAGATACTGTTAACGAAGTATCTGGGAGAAGGGGTATACGAGTCAGTTCGCGTAATTAAATTAAATAGCGAAATATATAAAAGGAATGAATAGAAAATGCGAAATGACATTTTAAAGAATATAACAATGATATGTGCCTTCAATGCTATTTATAAACATTTTAATAAACAAGGTAACTTTTAACAAAGCAACATAATATAATTTATGAACCTTGTCATCTTATATTTGTTTAACCGTCTTCAGTTTTTATTTTATATTTGTTTAACCTACTTCATTTCACCATTATTCATAATTTATTTTTATTTTATTTTTTTGTTACGTATGATCATTATCGACTAAAATAAGGAATACTAAATCTTAGCATTTATTCGGTTTCCACTATATTTAGGTAAACCTATTTAATTGTGACTACGTATGCAACTAGATGCATCAATGAATGATTGCCCAAATAAAAATCAAATTAGTAGAACAAAATTCTATGACAATACTTTTGATAATGTTATGCGTAATGCCGCCGTCAAAGAAGTAGATCAGCATTTATGGCCAATTTGACAAGTAGATATATTTAACGAAACGGTTCAAACTTACGTACGTATATCGACCACAGTAAATCATCAACGCCATAGGTTTTGTTTTCTTTTTTTAGAATTCCTTGTAGTGTGTACTTTTCAATTCATCCAATCATATGAAAAGTGCGTGTAAATTTTCTTTATTGATTGAGCTGTGCACCAATGTGGCATTTAATTTTCAATGTTAACTAAATAAAGCCTTGTTTATAATAAAAGTTTCGCCGATTACTGTGATCATAACTACAAGGCATTATTTTAGCGATTTTCGATTTGTCGTGTTAGTTATTTTAAATATAATTAACTAATTTCAAAATTATCAAATTTATGTTTTGCCAATTGATTTACATAGAGCAATCATACTTATACAAAAACGGATCCCTTACACTATCTTACAGATTTATGATCGAACTATTAAATTATTTTTGATCGTACTTCATTTTAAGGTACACTATCTACGTATAAAATTAGTTGGTGTAAGAGAAAATATTTAACTTGGCATTCTGCATTTCAAATTATTATAATATACAACAGATCACTTCTGTGTGAGTAATATTAATAAATAAATATATACGTATAATTGAACCTTGTTAAACAGTGCCCTATGCACTCAGCGCATCTTCTTAATATCTCAAAATCCTACTATGAAAACATCTTTGGAGGTACTAAGAAAAAATGCTCCCCGTGAAATTTTACTATAAACTATAATATTAAAAGGTTATGTTTGTTTAAGAAATTTATATTGTACAGATCACCCTTATTAATATCAACCCCGTTAATATAAGTTACATGACAAATTTTTATAAGTATTATATATCAAAATTCCCTCATATATATCAACTTTTCTCATTAATATCACTGTCAACATGATTTAAAACCAGTTTAAATAGGTTGATATTAACGGGGGTGACCTAGTGCACGGGGTACCGTTTAGATAAATTATATGATTAATTATATAATAATTATATATATTTTTATCATTTATATTTTTTATCCGGGTTAAAATTAACCGATAAGCAAATTAATTGTTTTTTTTTAGGTAGTACATGTAAGTTATATACATGCGATGTAAAGATTAAAACCGCCTAAAATTTTTTCTAATTGCTTAACCATTTAACCGTGTTAATCCAACCAGCATTAAAATAATTCCGATCAACACAATTTAGCCCGGAACTATGAAGCTATTTTTTTATTTTATCATATTCCTTAATCATCCTTAATGTCACTAAAATAACTAAATCGGATAGGCGATAATAGACGATAATAAGTACTTGTTATTGGTCATTACAACTGATTAATTTGGACCGAAATTGGTTTAATAATGTAAATAGGGTTGGAAAATTACCGTAATTTTACGTAAATTTGTGTAAGTTCCTGAAATCAAAATTACATGAATTTTTTTATTATGTAATAAATAATTTTTGCAAAAATTTTTATAACGCTGGATATCTATTAGTGCTGGCTAAACTTTTGTAATGTTGGTAAAATAATCATATAATAATGCACTACGTATTCAATGTAAAGTTACATTACAATTTCGTAAATTATAATGTAATTTACATGAAACGTAACAAAGTAATTTATGTAATACATCCCTAAATGTAAGTAATAATTACTTATTTTTTACCCCGGTACTTACACATACATATTGTTACGTACTAATTATTACATACGTATGACAAAGATTATTGCTTATCGTTATTACGTTTTGTAAATGCAATCTGGAAACTCAATGATCTGCTGACAAAATTGCCATTTTGCTTACATAACAGTTATTTATTATTACTTATTACGCAAGAAAGCTAAAGAAATAATTGGGAACGACCGTTTAAATTCTTGGATGATTCTGAAACAGTTATCAGCCAATCTTATCTCGAATTTTAGTAAATCGGCCAATAAGGTTGCAAAAAAATGTTGTGTAATTCACGGGGATTCAAATAATGTTATAAAGCGAAGCGAAAGCATTAATTCATCCGTTAAATTTACTCTCGTTTCATAGAAAGTTAAGCTATCCGAGCTTTCAAAAGTGTTGTAAAACGTATAGAAAAAAATCATTTATCAATCGTGTAACTATATCGGAATCATCTACGAATTGAATGGTCGCTCCTGTTACACCTAGTGATGTCACCCAAACCCAATAGCTTCGTCAAATGCCGAATCCCAAATTGCCGAAACTAGTTTTTGATTTTGCAGTAACAAAGTCATAGCAATAATATTTGTCATTATTTGAGTGACATTAACTCTGATGAAAAATTTTTCATTATAGCAATTGGAAAATGTGTACCAGGTTGGTGGCGCAGATAAAATTCTTAAAATTCGTTTTGTTAAGTTTAGGGTTGTTAGAGCGCAAAATGTTGGTTTCTTATACTGATTTTTGAGTTATGAGCGATTTTTGGCAAAACGAATCTTATTCGTAGATCAGGAAAACTACATTACCAACCTGGTACACATTTTCCGATTGCATAATTTTTGAATGTGCCGAAACAGTTTTGGTTAACATGAACCCAATAACATATTTATTGTATATTTATGACGTAAGACCTAGCCATTTCCTTAACGTTAAGGATGGCAAAAGTTTTTTATTACACAATTAAGACAGGGTGATGATTTTGGTCCTAAATATATTCAAACCTAGATTTAACTATTCGGACGTTAACCATCACCTGTTTTAAATTGTTTATTGGGATACACAAATTTCATTTGTATTAGAAACGACCCAATAATATGGCTAGGTAGAGGCCTGCATTGGGTCCCGCAACCCGGTCCGGCCCGCAAAATTTTGCGGACCCAAAAATTTTCAAAATTTTATAATAAATATTGCGCAGTGGGACGGGTCGGGCCAGCCAGAAGAATATATATATATATGTATGCGGCCGTGTTGGGCCGACAAAAAAATTTTACAGCTGTTTTCATAAATTCCGGAAAATCTGGCAAAAATTGACTGTCCGAATATTTGCTGATCCGATTCTGCAGCGATAAACATATCGAATCGGCAAATATGAGGTCGGTCACTTTTTGTCAGATTTTCTAGAATTTTATGTAAAACCAAGTGCGGGCTGGGTCAGGCCACAAAAATAGGTAATTTGCAGGCCCTATGGCTAGGGATGGTAAATGGTTTAAAACGTAATTTTAAAAAACATGATTGTTTGATTTTTAATTGTTTAAAAATGTTTTAATATGTTTTAATCTATTATGATTTAATTATTCTGATCATGAATTATTGGGGTGTCACATCGACTATTTGATCAAAACTATGTCAGTTACATTGATAATTTTACTATGATCAGATTTTTATCAGTAAAATTAGTAATCAATTAATTAGTAATCAATCGAATAAAATTTTACTATGCTTAATTATAAAAAAAAGTGCAAATTTCTAAAGATTTCACATAAAAATTGCACTTATTTTTTTGATTTCTGTTGACTGGAAATTGTTTATTAGAATCATCTCAAAGTAACTAAGTTTGATTTTTCACTAATGCTCTAATTAAGTTTTGACTTATACATTTAATATAATTTATTTGGCTTTAATTAATGAATTTTCCAATATTCTATAAAGTGAATGCTCAAAACCAATAATTAATAAAAGAAATTGAAATAAAGCTTTATTCTTTGACTTTATATAAACAACTGGTGAAAATTTCAAGTTAATTTCATATCTTGGTAATAAGTTGAAGCATTTTAAAGATCAGGTTTAAATTAATAATATTCAATAAAGACTTGTCTTATCAAGAAAGATTAAGTGTAATTATATTATAATCTTTTATGAATTGTTTGTAATAATTTTAGAGTAAGTTCAACATTTTAAAATAAATCAATCATAATTATAGGCAAAATGTTACAGGTATCCAAAAAAAAACTTTCAGCACATAAAACAAGTCAAGCATTAGTGAATACATAAAAAGCTGTTTTAAAAAAAAAGCTGCTTAGTAAGAAAAAGCTGTTTAGCAAGAAAAACCAATTCTAGAAGATATCAATAATATATTAATTCAAATGGATAATGATAAATTGCAACAGGTTTATCAAATCATTGTTCAACTTGCTAATAACAAAAAAAATAAACTAAACAATACTTTATCAAAAGTTAATTGATAAGGTTAAACAACTACCTGATGATTAATTGAAATCTGCAGTTCATTTATTTGATATAATGAGATACTCTAAAGGACCAAGTAAGGGTAATTTACTTTTACCATTCTTGCAAAATAAGACTTTAAATTTTATAAATTCATCTTTTTATCAAGTAGGTCAGAATTTAGACTTATTAATTCAAAAAAATAAAGAACTTCAAAAATAAGTTACTTAATTAAAATATTCAAATGTTAAAAAGAATCATGAAGTTAGACAATTAATAGGAACATTGTCACAATATGAACTCAAAAAAAGACATCATATATCAAAAATACGTGCTGCAGCTCGAAAGCCACTACTTGCAGATTTTTAAGTTTGAAGACAAGCATTCAAGTGATTCTTATGAAAAATAAGCATCAATATACAAACTGTTTTATAAACTTAGCCACACAAGTGTTATAAATTAATCAAATGTTATTTTAAAGTACTATTCAAGTTACATATTTATTTATAAATTTTTTAATTAGAGAAGATTTATCATTATTAATTTCAGCTCAATCCATTATTAGATGAAATAAGAAAATTAGTAAAATTCATGTGACTACGATGTTTAATCAAAGCAGTTGTTTAGAATATTTTATTTTTGAAATCACAGTAGATGAATCAACCTGAGGTCAACATAAAATATTTGTGTTGTATATAATGTTCTGGAACTTCAAAGATAATAAGACAAATTTTTAAGTATTGCCAATGAAAGATTTAAATTCTTGCATAGGAAAATTAGTTGCACAAGCAATATTTGACATATTTAGTCAATTTAAATTAAATACACAGCAATGCATTATATGTACTTCAGATAATACTAATTATATAAGTGGCAAAGCTGAAGGTGCTATTTCATTATTTAATCATTTAAGTAATGTAAATCTGTTTTGAATTCCATGTGCATTTCATGTTGCATATATTGTAATAAACAATTTCAAAGAGGCTGTATTTTGTAAATTAACTAGTACAGGATTTTCGCAGAAAGAACTTTTAGCAAATCTTTTACATTTAGCTTGAGATCTTCACAATGGTTATGACAAGAATGATAAGGATAAACCAATGGAAATGCAATTTGATTACATTTATAAACTTTATAAAGAGTACTTCAACTATTAGTTAACAAAGTACTAGCAATCTATTAAATCAAAATGGCTCTATGAGTTAAAATGTGCAAAGCAATACTTAGAGTGAAGGAACATTTATATAAAATTTACAGAATAGTTTCTATCTCATCTTAAAACTAGAAACAATAGTTCAAAATTATATATAAAAAAATAGGAGTTATTTTAAAGCTGGCTTCATAATTCAACTTTAAATATACAAGTTAAATTACTAGTCCATTTTGGAAAAGATTTTTATTACCCAATGTTTAAATTTCTTATGGGTTATAACTCTAAATTACAATTATTACTAATAAATCTTCTTTCTGGTCATTGTGCATACCTGATGCCTAACTTTGTAACTTGTATTATCATAAAACTTAGAAATATTGCTAAAGATTCTTATTTATTTTTTAGAGAAGAGTTACTTGAATGTCTTAATTCATTAAATGATGATCAGCTTGCCAAGCTTATATTAGATTTGGAATGCGGTGCACAAAAAGCATTAGAGCTTTATCAAAAATAGTCAAATTGCTGACTACATTTGCCTTTCAGTATTTGTAGATTAGATAGAAAATTTGGATGGAAATTTGTACAAAGCTTTGCATATGTTATTTTAGAAACACCTTGGTCCTCAGTACCATTATTGTGAGAATTGTGTTATGCAAAGTTTATTAAATTGGATATTGAATCTGCTGAATTTAATGATTTCAGACTATTAGCTGCATTATTTGATTCTGAATTTGGTTGTGAATTTCACTAATTTATTTAAGAATAAAGATCTTTAACTTATTTTCCAAAGATATATAAATTTATAAAAAATCAAATCTGGTACATTTTGATACACTAGCAACAAGTTGAAGGCTTGTTCAATAAGTGGGATCTTAAAACCTATCCAAATATGACAAGTAATCTTCAACAATCAAAATTATGACTTGCAAGTTTGCTACTTACTGAAATCAGTTGTAATTTTTCGGATTTAGCAGAGCTTAGAATTAAAAAATATCAACAACAAACTAAACTTACAAATGATTCAATTTCAATTAAAGAAAATTTTAATAAAAGCAATAGTAATTATGAAGAAAGTGCTAATAAATTGTTTGAAGATTTATTTGGTCATAAATAGTCTTATTGTATAATATAATAGCAATAGCCTTATTGTATATATAATATATAATAAATTAAAATTGATTTGCATTTGTGTAATATAAAAAATCTGCAATATAATAAATTATATAGTTAACTGACATAGTTTTGATCAAATAGTCAATATGACACCTTAATGAATTATGCAATTAATTTATCATTAAATTGTATTTATTGATATTTTTAACTTTATAAAAGTAAAAAGTAAATTATTATTAAATAGTTATTGTTAAATAATTATTTTTGTTAAATAATTATCATTAAATAATTATCAATATGTCTTGTGAAAGATTTTATTAATAAAATTTATTCAAACTTTATAAAATTACTGAAGGTGACAAGCATGATTGAACAATATCTTGTCAAAAGTGTATTTATTATAAAAAAGATTTTGTTGGTTTAATTAGCTAATTAAAAAAACATTTAATAAAGCATAAAAATCTTTTAAAAAATATAAAAGTATTTTATAATTTTATTAAATAAGTCAAATGTAGATAGTATATTAGCAAATTTTTTTTTCTATTAGAATTTTTTTTATAGTAATAGAAAACTTTTTTGAAAAGAATTTATAACAGTTATACAACATTATATTAAAAATATAATTCTATTTTATATTAATCTTAATTGATCAGCAACCTATTAAATACTAAATATAAAGCTAAACAGTAAAGTTTGAATATAATCCTGAAAAATATTACAATATTATATTAATGTTAGATAATTAGTTTAATATTAGATATAAATCTGTTTCAAATTTTATTCTTTACTTTTTATATTCTTTACTTTTTATAGTCAATTTTGTATAATATAAAGTATTCTGAATCTAAGTTACATATTATAAAATATATTTATAACAAGTTTTAAATTTTATTCTTTACTTTTCATGACCAATTTTTTATAATATAAAGTATTTTGAATCTAAGTTACATACTATAAAATATATTTATAACAAATTTAAAACTATTATCAAATATGTTAATTTATACAAATTTGCTAGTATTATAATAGATAATACTAATTTAATATAAACAGCTTTGAGAATATTAAATCAACATTATCTTTAGTTAATATGTTTAAATTAGTAGTATTAATTATCTGTTTTATTAATAAAAATTATATATATTTTATTTTAAATTTTATTATTTTATATTTATTATTCTATCTATCTATTACTATTAATATTAGTTTAAGTTATAATATATATATTAAAAATTTTCTAATTAAAGATATACTTAAACTTGATTAAGTAAAAAAACTAATAATCAATATAAAGCAAATAATTATTTTTTTTAATTATATTATCAAGCAAAGTCAATCTTAGCTAATCAGTCTAATACTAATTTTTTTTTTTTTACTTTGACAATCTTGCTGAGATCTTTCTCATGTCCTAACTTTCTGAACTAATGTTCTTAAAATGTTTATAATCACTAAACCTTGATCTTCCCTGGTCCGTAGTTTTAAACTTTCCAAGAGTGATCCATCTGCACCAACTCTGCTAGAATCAGAAGGCTTCACTAGGTTCTGTTAAGAACTAACTATTATCATAAGTTCATGTAGTATCTCTCATTGTCAGACTTTTGGCCTCATATTACATCTTATGACTTCAGTTATTTCAAATCAAGTTCTAACTCATGTTTATCATTAGGTGGCTTCTTAATCACAGGTCATTTGCCTTTTTTAAAAATAAGTTTGTTTGATGATTTTCTGGGTCCTTAGTGCTGCAATGTTGCAGTTTTCTATTTTAAAAATGTATTTCTACAATTGCCATCACTAGGATTTGAACCGGCAACCTTGTGATTTGTGACCTCAGAGCATAACCACTATGCTATTGACTCTAGAGGTTAGTCTAATACTATTACTTAGTTTAATTTATTAATATATATTAAAGAATTTGTTTAAATATAGTTTAGTTAGTTCTCAGATATAAGTTAAAAATTCAGATAACTATTATATAATCAGAAGTTAACAAAAAAATTATATATAATCTTAAAAATAAAACAATAAATAATTTTTTATAAAAAAAATTAGAAAAACTTGTTTCTTTTTTATTATCTTTTGTTTAACTTATATAATTATTTGAATCTGATAACTTTTATTTTTACAGATTTATCATAAATGTTAACTAGCTTATAAACAGTTAATTTGTGTAATTTGAAGCTTAATTTTAAAGCAAAAATTTTTAACTTAATTAATAAACAATTTGAATTTATATTTAATCTTATAATAATAATTGCAAATCTTCTAAATTTAAAGTATTTTTTATCTTGTATATATATATATTTGTTTATTATTTATTTTATTATTTAAATATTTTTATTTAGATTTTGTAAAAAATTACTAAGAAAAAATAATCTGAAAAATATTATTATTTTATATTTTAAAAATATTTATATATTTAAAATTTTTGCATATATAAATATTACAATACTTTACTAAAACTACTAAATTACTAATTTAATTCTTTTTATTTAAGATTTATAAAGAAATTCAAAAATATATTGCTAAAACTAATAAGTTCTTCAAACTATTATTTGGGTATTTATTAAATATTTAAGTTTAATCAACTAATAAAAATCTAATGTTTTAATAAAATTTTCTATTGTAGTTGAACTTGCTGCTAGGTTCTCATATTGTTAGCTTTTTCTGTTATTGCAAATATTACTATTTAATTTTAAATTTATCTATAATAAATATTATATATATTTAAACAATAATTGAATAAAAAAACTTGAAACTATCTATCAAAATCTAAGAATTTAAAAAGAAATTAAAGATGATAACTAGTTTGATAATAACAATAATTATAATAAATTATATAAAAAAATAAATTATTTTATTACAATATATTGCTTTTAATCTTAAAACAATTTATTTTTAATAATTTAATTTATATTTATTTAACTTTTAATTTTTAAAAAATGTAGTACTAAATAGATTAACTTGACTAATAAACAAATAATATATTTAAAATATAACAATTTTATATTAATAAAAAATATATATAAATAAATAAATTTACTTGGTTAAAATTTTTTTTTTTTAGTATTAAGATGAGTACATGCAATTTAGAATTTTATTGATAGTATTAGTTGGTCAGCATCTGTTAATGTAACAGTGCAGATGTAATTATAAAAAAAATGTACAACTAGTCACTCATACAAATTTAGTTATTGTTTAATTTAAGTAGTCTGCCCAAAGGTTTTATACTAGTTGTTATATCTAGAACCCATCTGTAGGTTCTTTATTTAAACACTCTAATCCCATATTTACTACACTCTACTAATGACTCTGGTAAAATAATAAAAATATACCATAGTCACTAAGTCATATTTAACTTTGTACTAAATTTACTAGTGCATTTTGTATTTTATACTTACAGCTTACTTGGTATCACTTTGGTCTAAACTATCACTTGCAATCAGGGCTAACTATTAAACCACTATGTTCTTGTAAAGTTTATTTAAAACCTTGATATCTATCTTTCTAATATCTTTTTTATTACCTTCTACTAACTGCTATTTAGGACTAATAGAACTCCTCAAACTTCTAATGCAGATAGCCTAATATGATATACCTTAGTATTTTTTTCTTCTGGTAATTCCAGTGATCTGATTGGTCATATACTCTTCTACACATCTTGCTATTTAGTTTATCTACCTATTCCTTTGGATGTATTTCATAAGCTTTCATCAGTCCAACAGCATTATCAAAAGTTTTGTGCTATTTTTTTATTCAGAATTTTTAAGTAGGTTTCTAACTTTTTAGTTCTTTCATTTTCTGTGTCTGGTGTTCTTATTATAGGTTTGTACTGAAGTCTTATGCAATACTTGTTATTAACATTTCTCTATATAGATGTAATGTTATATTTTGCATAGATACCTTAAACTCTTATTCGAAATAATGCAACTGAAGGTTATAGATATACTATTCCAACCAATTAATAAAGATAATTACTATAACACAGATATATTTTTTAAATTTTGATATTCATGAAATTTGAACTCTAGATCTGCCACTTGAGAGTTAATAACCTGACTGCTTCACTAGGTCACTATATTCCTTTACTTAGTTTTTTTTTTTTTTTTTTTTTTTTTTTTTTTTTTTTTTTTTTTTTTTATGTTTTTTTTTTTTTGTGTATTGTTTTCTTTTTTCT